>JAZGTK010004404.1:0-24691 GCA_036877625.1 Ambastaia sidthimunki | reverse complement strand
CCAGCGAACTCAATATTCATGAGCTGTGCAGTTCACCTGGCAACAGTTGTGCTCCCAGTGTATGAGTGTGCAGTACAAATAATCTCACCTGTTTTTGATGAATCCACGCACGTTTAATTTACACCACTGGCGATTTAATTTAGGGACATGTGTGCGGAGGTCTATGAGTTACATATGACAATTACAACACATCGCTGAGTGTGGATGAATTTAAAATGACATCTTATAAACAAAAAGGCATCATACTAATAGACGAGGCAGGTCTTATTGGCGTCACATTGCGACCACATCGTGCCGAAGATTTCTTGATGATCATACTGAACGCTAACAGTCCAGTGATATGCGATGCTTTCAGTTGTGTTCCTTCTCAATGTTTGTTAAAGCCTCTTTTGTCATTTCATTTATACCTGTTGCTGTTGTCTTCACAGAGGGCGGGGCCGCTAATTAACCACAGCGCGCTCTAGAAACGTAACTAAGCAACGCGAGTACAATCTTATGAATATTAATGAATAAACCGAGATTGATTTTAAATTAGCAAACATTTCCAATAGATTTGCGTTATACTTTTGCTTCTAATTAGTCAGAATCTATAATCGTAGTATCTGAATCGTTTATCGTTATAGCCATAATTAAAATAGCGTTGTTCATTAACATCATCCTTTAGCTGGCAGTTCATTCAGAAGGGCAAATGTAATGTAAATATACCACAAACAGCTACACAAATGTAAGTCATTACTCGTAGTTACGAGTAATAACGAATAAAGAATTCTTTATTTGTAAGTTTTCACAGTCACTATATTTGTGGATATGCAGAGATGTACATGAGCATAAAGTTTTTCCTGTTAGGAAAAAATTGCAAGTTAAAAGTTTAAATAACCAAATCATAAAATGCTGATCGAAATTGTGGGGGAAACTGGTTCTTTTTATTTTTTAAGTTTCAATAAAATAGAAAAATGTAAGGAGCTTGTTTTCATGCCACATTCAGACTGAATGTCCAGTAACTCTAAAAGACCCACTAACACTTCACACAGACATTTTAACATACTGATCCTGAATTATAAGCACTGAAATTAGGATTAATGTACAGTATACTTTCTTTTTAAAGAAAAGAGCAGTACAGTATGTACGTTCCACAGAGTTTAGTGGCATCCAAATTGAGGTAACTTTAAAATAAACGTTAACTATAATAAATAACAGAATAAACCTGATAACCTGATAAAGCTGACTAAATACACCAACATCAATAATCTGACAAATGAAACAAAAAAGACCAATACTTTAATATAAATCCAATAGGCTGGTGGAATAGCCCTAACAGTGCTATGAAAGATGACATGTAAAATGCATTCATGCCAGAAATGATAAAGAATAAACTAAAATCTCTGCAGATTTTTATTTATCTTTATTTACCTTTTTTGCACCAGTTTCTTTCATATCCCCTCATTAAATATAAAGGTCTGATATCATTCAAGAGCAAATTCAAACATTATTGGTTTTTCTACACTGTCATTGCTTAAATAGTTTCACATCTAGTATTTTTTGAAATGTACACTACTATTGAAATACTTCAGGATGGAATGAAACTAAAAAGGTTGTTAATTTGTCACTCTGATCAAGTGTGCCAAATTTGTAGACCTTTACTACACAGACAAGCATTATAAATAATTATATTGTGTAAGTGTCTTTAAATGTCTTGGAGAGCACAACCAGAGTCTGCCTCATGGAATGCTGAGTACACATCATGCATTGAGTTTAGTTCAGAATGTGCTGGGTTTGCCATTCAAATTCCCTTTAAACATAAACAAAACCTTCAAATGAATGAACATGTGCTGTTAAGGGGTAAAATCATTTTGCCCTCCTTGGTCCACTGAAGAAAAAACAATGAAGCATGCATGCTAGAACTGCTTCTGTTTGTTTTGAGGAGGACTCAATTTGGTTGTAGCTCTGCCACATTTCTAAAGGCACCAGCTGTTGACATTCACAGCCACAGGGGGAATTATTCTAATCACTCTTTCAGTGAGTAAAGCTCATGCATGTTCTTGATGTCGATGGCTCATTTAAATTTTTTTTTGCCTGTTTGTTTTTGAATGAGAAAGAACAAATAGGAAATGAGTGTGAAAGGTCAATGAAACATCCTCATCTTCAGGTGACAGGGCGATTACATGGAGATGTTGCTGTACAGTTGATCGATCTCTGTCTTGAAGTATTCCCTCAGCTCCGGCCTCTTGGCTTTGAAAGTGGGAGTCAGCAACCCGTTTTGTATGGAGAACATTTCTTTATGAATGTGGATGTCTTTAACCTGGGAGAAGAAAGTCATTCATAATTAGCAAGTAAAACAAAGAAATGTTTCCACTACAATGACAATACACTACAATTTTTTTTGTTTTTACATTGTATTGTCAAAAATTACACTGCATGTCAACAATTCAAACTTGCTCTTAGATACTTGTGTCATTCCCAGTGGTGGCTGATCAATAGGGCCCCCCCTTCATGTTTACCATGTTAACCATTAGTGTAATATATAATATATATAGTAAATATTAATGAAATAAAACCATTTAGTTATAGTATTCTACTGTTAGTCATATTATCACTTACTGAAAATAAAAAAATCAAAACTGTTGACTGACAGGTACTGATCAATGTGGCAGCAAGCGCAATATCTCCAGATTATCTTTACAAAAATATTTATTCACAAGGCGTTCGGATGAGAATAAAAGGTTTAAGGAGTTTGGATCAGATCTACCATGCTTGCAAATTTAGCAGCAGTCAAGCGATCGCGGTCACGCATACACTGAGATGAGTGACTTTAACCAGAAGGTCATTGAGAAATTTGCAAGTCAGAAAGAAAGGAGAGCAACATTTTTTCAGGTTTAAGTAGTGCTACTGGCCAGTGATTAGACAACATTACAGTGTGTGTGTGTTTTAATGATTACCTTCATTATTTCATTAAATTCAAATTCTAATTTTATTTGTCACATACATAATCATACACAGTATGATATGCAGTGAAATGCTTGTATGTCTGATAATAAAATTCTAAAATATGTGGTACATTTAATGCATGTTATAGAATCAAATTTTCATTTGTTAGCTAAGCAGTAACGATACATCGTGACCTGATAAATGGCTTTTTAAAGTTCTCCATTACTTTTAACAGTTTGATTTTTAGTTGCCCAGCCAATGGCAAACAGTTTTTAGAAGAATAGTGATTATTCTTTTTAATGATTTGGGCTAATGGTTCTTTAAATTTGATCAATATTATCGAAGTAATTTTTCAAGCGTACCTGCTCAAATGAATGGAGGCCACTAGATTTTCCCAAACGTACCATATCCTCTAAGATAGCTTTCTTTAGGTCCTGTAGACATAACAATGGATACATGGAAAACAGATATTAACTCATCCATAATGAGCAGCAATTTTTTCAAAAAATATAATTGATATTTTTTAAGTTTATACATTTATTTATTTAAAGAAACCTTACTTTATTTTCACACAGTTCATCAAAGCATCCCTCAAATCCCTTTTTCTGAGCCCATGACGCTAACACCTCTGAATCTGGGACCACAATTCCAACCAGACAGGACTGCACACACATTTAGTAAGCAATAGTTACACCTATGTGTCATAAAGCTAAGTGACTCAGGTTAGATGTTAGACAAACATTGGTGACTAACCTGCAAGCTGTCACCATGGACATAGAGCTGAGACACAGGTTCACTACGGATGTAGATGTTTTCTATTTTCTCTGGAGAAATATATTCTCCTTGAGCCAATTTAAAGATGTGCTTCTTTCTGTCAATAATCTTCAGTGTGCCATTCTGATGAAACAATAAATCCACAAATTACATTTCAGTTATGAGAACAAAATCTATTTATCTATCTATCTATCCATCCAGCCAGCCAGCCAGCCATCTATAGTGCAAGATAATATGTATGTTTTTGCAGAATATTAAACCATAGCTCACAGCTCTTGGTAATTCTTGAAATGTTTAATATTCATACATTATCATTAATATTTACTTTCTTCATGAAGGAAATGTATGAGAACCTGCTGCTGTATTCAAACTTATCTTTTCTTTCAGTTTTTTTTTTATCATTTGGAACATTTGAGGCCATCTTTGTTAGGAAACGTGAACACACTGAACATGTTTTGTTATTTAACCTCTATGCCCTCTTCTCTCTGTATTCGTTTTTAATATTCAAGGGTTTTAAAGTTTTTAACATGTTCCAGGATTCAGTGGTGTGAGTGATTGAATATAATATAAACAAGACTGTAGTCTGACATACTGGTAGCCATTTTCCAATGTCTCCAGTGTGAAGCCACCCGCCTGCATCCAGAGTCTCAGCACTCCGCACCGGGTCTTTCAGATAACCCTTAAACACGTTTGGACCCTTCACACAAATCTGATAGAGAAGGAAAACTGTTTGTCAGAATGCATTGTAATGGATGTTTAATTTATTCACAATGACATTTTACAAACCTCTCCCTCTCCTTTAGCAGCAAAGTAATTCTTCTCAGCCACATCCACCAGTTTAATAAGGTTACATGGCAGAGGTGCACCTACATGACCTACAGAAGAGAAAAAAGACAATAAGACACAATCATAATTGTAATACAATTGCTAAAGTTATGTAACATATCGTAAATCATAGGCATTTGGTTAAAATGTAAATGTCATATTTATTATTTGTATATTTAAATGTTGGTCAGTTGTAACAGATTAACATAGCCTTAACACTGGGCTGAATTTTGTGATGTCATATCTCTGCATCAGAAGACTTGGAGGTGGCATCATGCTAGCATTATGTTAATGCATGCTAAATCATATTACCATATTACCATCATGCTAGCATTATGCTATACCATGTTAACATCATGCTAAGTCATGTTAAAACATTCTAGCATCATGCTAAGTTGTGCTAGCATCATGCTAACATCAGGCTTAATCATGTTACCAGTTGTTTTAAAGGCTTGGTCTTGTTAAACATACTGTAATAAAACAATGGCTTGTTGTCATGAAGATCTAGCACATTATCACTGGTTACTGCACTATTGAGAAATATTTTCTCAGCTTTTGACTCGAATTGAATGTGCATTAGTTTAAACAGCATCTGAACATCTCCATAGAAACAGCACACCCACTACAGATGTTCCACCAAAAAAAATATCAAGAATCAAGTGCCCTTAAATTGACAATTAGCAAAATGTTTGTCAAATAATGAAACATCTTATGAAATTATTTATGGTAAAAGGAACTACAGCATGTAAACTGAAATTGAGTGTTTGGTGCATATCAGCCACAAGAGGGAGCAGTTAATTCATAAATTCTTAAAATTTCATGTGTCACAGCACGGGTGTCAAACCCTGATCCCAAACAGTCAATTTATTATACTATACAGCTTGACACCCCAAAATTAGGGGAAGACTGTCCCTTCATTTATTTGAAAACTTAAATAAAATGACATTTAATACAAATTATGTTAATACATTTATATAAATGTCTCTAAAACCTTATTGCTCAATTTTTAACCCTTGACTGTAGTAAAATTAGTCTTTATAAATGAATTACAGAAACTGCTGCAGTATTAGTCAAGTGAAAGCTGTGAAGAGGTTTCCTTTAACACACAGTTATGACAGAATGGGCAGTCGTGGCCTAATGGTCAGAGAGTCAGACTTGTAACCCAAAGGTCGTGGGTTTGAGTCTTGGGTCCGACAGGGATTGTAGGTGGGGGGAGTGAATGACCAGCGCTCTCTTCCACCATCAATACCACGACTGAGGTGAGACCCTTAAGCAAGGCACCGAACCCCCAAATGTTCCCTGGGCGCTGCAGCAGAAAGGCTGCCCACTGCTCTGGGTGTGTGTTCACAGTGTGTGTGTGTTCACTACTGTGTGTGCACTTGGATGGGTAAATGCAGAGCCCAAATTCAGAGTATGGGTCACCATACTTGGTCACTTCACTTCAGAAGATTTTTTATAATAATCAAACCATGTGTTTCTATAAAGCGATCATGGCATAACAGAACTTAGTCCACAAAAGCCTTGAAAAAAGTTGATGAGTTAAACACTAAATACAGTGAGTCATTGATGGACTTGACTGATTAAATCATAGGAATTTTCATGACTGTATTGTGATGGTTTTTAAAGACAGAGCAGCTTTATATTGAGATGAGGTTGACTGAGGTCTCACCAGATGTCCAGTCTCCAGGGGTGGTGAAGGTACAGCCAGCTGTGCATTCTGTCTGACCGTAGGCCTCATAGACCTACAGAATGAGAATGTGAGAAAGAGCCCATTAGAGAAGAAGAGGAGGGGTTATTTTGACAAATGCAGGCAGATGTGGTGTGTGGATCTGACCTGACACCCCAGAGCTGCTCTGAGGAAGCCCAGGACTGCCGGAGAGGCAGGGGCCGCCCCTGTAATGATCATACGTAACCTTCCACCCAGACTGGCCTAAAATGTGATAATTAAACATCAAACATCTTTCAAAGCCATCAAACATTTCATTCATATGGCGCTATATGTCTCACAGGCTGCAAATCACACACCTGGATCTTATGGAAGAAGATCTTGTCCCAAATGCTGTCGCTGCGAATGACACCACGGCTCACCTCCGCTCCTTTCCGCTTCGCAGCAAAGTTTAGCAGCCAGCGCTTCACAGAGTTGTTGGCCTGACTGAAAATCTGCACAGCAATAGAGACATGGCATTATTTTAGTACACTGTGTCCAGCTTTACTGTAAACACAACACAGTGTAGTGACTGTATTTGCTATATGACACAACCTCAAATGCTTTTCTACTTTTATTAAAGCGGTTAGTTACAGTATGAAATGAAAAATGAATGACGTTTGACAATAAAAAAATTGGTAAAGCAAGTAAAGTGATCTTTGATTGTGATGTAACGTTTTTTTTTTAAAATTAGAGTAACTGACAACATTAATCTTCTATAAATAACTTCATATTCCCATTTCAGTTAAAAACAAATCTGGAATAAACAAAAAAGGTTGTTGTAAATGATTTTATTTCTGTGAAAATTGAGTGCACATAAAACTACAGAGTAAAAAAACTACCTATAGAGTTTTTGTAAAGTTTGTAAATGTGGGGTGGTGTTGAGTCATGCAGTTAACCTGTCTGTCTCACCTTGTCATACATGCGGTTTAGGAGACGAGGCACCACAGGGAATATGGTTGGCCTGAGAGTCTTCATGTCATCAGGCAGAAGGCGGATGTCACCCTGGAAAAATCCGATTCTTCCGCCATGACAGATGACCACCGACTGGAAGGCAGTGAATACACACAGTGGCATTACTTCTCAGAGAAGTGCTGAAATAATTGTATTAATTTAAATCATAGTTCAAATTATTTTGTGTATAATTATTTCTTGTGTATATAACAGCTTTTGTGCAAATCAGATGACATCTGGGATAAGGGGACAGTTTTCCATTCTTGTGTGTTTAGATTTGTGATACAACAACTAAATTAGTAAAAGGTTACATTTTTTATACTGTATGGGGAAAAAGCACATGGTTCTTCGTATAGTGTATAAAGTTTGTGTATAAAGTGTATATTTTATCCCATTTTACTTAGTGTATTCCTGATGTGATTAATATACTTAAAAAATATGTGTCAAAACTGGGAAAACAATCGCTCCCAATAATCTTAATATAAATATAAAAAATATTGAATTATAATTTTGTTTCATATTGCATTTTTATTATAAACTCAGAAAATTTCAGCTGTTATATTATGGAAACAAATGTTTTGCTAATTAAAAAAGAGCAACCGGTGGCTTGTTTAAGAGTAACTGGCTCATGTTAGAACACATTTCTCTAGGCTGGGAAGGAGGAAGTGATTGTTGATGTTTCTGTGTGACTGTGTGGGTGTGTTTTCATGCCCTTGTTTGTTGAGCTGATACAAAGCCAAACTGTAATTTGACACACAGCAGATCTGGATGAACAAAAACAGAAAACGACTCTGTTTTCGGGGTGGGGAGTTTTTTCATTATTGGCAGATGTTTTAGACTTTGACTTGCTACTGGTATAATTTCACCTTGAGGAATATAGAGAATGCATGTAGACATGTTCTTGCTCAAGTCTCACCTCAATCAACCTTTCAAACATGTGTGCAAGAGGCAGGAAGGAAATGAGAACATCATCTTGGTTCGGAAAGATGACTTTCTGCAGACACACAGAAGACTGTGGTTAGTCACATAAGTGTCTGTAAACACAACGTCTTCCACTCCACCAAATTGAACAGGGTTAAACTCACTGATGTACCACACAACACAAAAAGCTGCAGGATCACTCACATCCGTCACTTTCAAAAATCCAGCAAAGTCGGCCACGATGTTTCCGTGGGTCAGCATCACTCCCTTTGGATTTCCTGAAAGACAAAACACACACACTATAGTAACTCAAAGGCCCTGTGTGACCTACAGCGTCTGTCACTATAAACATTCAAGTGCTGTGTTCTATCTTCTTCCCACTAACTAATAAAGAATAAGGCTGACAGTGGCTCCAGAAACTATTTGGACACTTAAGTTACACTTTAAAATCTCTGAATGCCGTTTCATTTGGAGAAAGACAGAACAAGCTTAAAACAATTCACAAATACAGGTTTGAAGTTAAAACAATAAAATCATGTGACATTTATTACCAGGTCCAACAATTGCATGTCATTGACTGGCAGCCTGTCTGAAACCTCATAATCAAGCAAAGCATTGGGACAAACATTTCTTACTGTCAAGGCATTCTAGCTGGATATGACTTACTTCTTTCAGCTGAACACAATCCGAGTTATATTAAATGATATTTTGGCTCTTCCCAGCTTTAAAATAGCAGTGAATGGCAGTTCTCAGTATTTTGAATTAAGCTCCAAAAAGCACATCCATCTATCATAAAAGTAATCCATATGACTCAAGAGAGTAAATAAATGTCTGAAGCAAAGCAATATGTTTGTGACCAAAATACCAGTTACTATTTTAAACGTACTTACCAATCGAAATGGCGCATTTGAACTAAGCATCTTTATGAAAGAACACATCAAACATGGTGGCACGCCGGTTCCACATCAATAACACTGAATCTCACTGGTTTATGACTGCCTGTTTCGTCACAACGCTAGTCATGGGATTGTTGGAGCTTTAAAATAATACATACTGAGAACCATTAATTTTAAAGCTGTAAAGAACCAAGAAACCATTTAATATAACTCAGATTATGTTCAGCTGAAAGTCATGTTTTTCTAAGGGTGAGTAATTTATAGCCAAAATATAATTTTGGGGTGGAATTATCCTTTAACTATGAACATGTTGTACTAATGTTTGACAACCAGGTGCAGTGTCTACTGTTTCATCATTTAAAACTTTTTTATGTGAAATGTTTTCTTTAAAAAGTGCGGTTTTGTTATCTAGTTGATGCCCTTCGGACATCCGTAGGCTGTCCAAATTTTACTGTACGAGTCAGTAATAGCTGTAGGAAATACACATGTTGTGGAACAATTAACTTTGTTTCTTCCTCATTTCCTCCCTCGAGTTCTTCTGAAGTGTATTAAATTCCTAAAATCTTCTGAGATTAAGGAGTAGGCAGAAAGAGATAGGAGGATGCGACACCTGACCCACTACAGAGAGGCAGTGCAGGGTGAAGGACACCACACTGCTCAGACTGTGAGAAACGCCATCAGACCGAGTGATGTGAAACTCCTGTGTAGAAATGCGGGTCAAGCGGGGTTAACAAGCGTGCACTAAAAAGGGAAGTGAGAAAAACCATGAACTAGCTGTTGTTCTTTCATAGTCTACCAGAAACATATACAGTCAGTGGCTACTTTAAACCTGCGATGCCTGCGATGAACTTTTTTGATTCAAAATAAACAAAACTAAAAGTCAAGTTAAAAATCAACACATTTAGTGGTCTTTAGCAATAATTTATTTACAATGGTAAGTTTATAATAATGATTTATAATTTAGTATGTAATGAAGTGGCTGAGTGCCCCTATACATTAGTTCTGGGTGGCTGGGGCCAACCATTCTCAAGCTCTCCTCTGAATTTTTGTTTCTCTGGGTTGTGTGCAGAGTAGCACCTTTATTTTGCTATGACAGGTCCTCTGCCCTCCCTAGAGCAGGACGCTGGTAGAGTAGCACTCTGTCGCCCCTAGAGCTCCTTTATGGCACTCAGCCAGTGGCATGCTTGGAAGGTATTCTGACCTTAACCTGGAAAACCGGTGTTTAAATCCTGTGTCAATCACCTCCCTGTGTATTAGTGTGCTACACGGTTTAGCAGGGATTTGCATTTAGACAATGTAAAGGTGTGTGGTTTACTACAGAACGTCAATGCCTCTTTCAAGAGCTTGGTCAAAGAACAACGCTAAAGCAGCTGAAGCCATCTATCTACTAGCTGCCCTCAAATGTCAGACCTTGGGGTTGAGTGTGTCTGGCACCTACGCTACAGACGGTCCTCCGCTCTCTTGGTGGCAGGCTGGCAAGGTGAAGGCAGCATCTGGCTTAAGCAGTTGTTGCCTAGCTCTTACACAGCTGGCTCAGTGTGTGTCAGAATCCACCAGGGTTGCCACACACCACATGATAACTGGGACAAATTTGGGCTGATTTTCTACTTACAACAATCCAGATGTGGTGTATGGTGTGTTAGGAGTGACTGATCTGCTCACAAAGACTTTAGGGCAGTAAGATCTGAAATCCTGCAAATCAGAAATCCTCTTGTGTAGGGGGAACCTCAATAACAAATGCACATGAACACGGCAGACTGTCACATGGCATGAACTGATACCCAGTTAGAAAGCAAGCTGATGAAAGACAGAAGTATTTCATGTGCAGTCATGGTGCACTAGGCACAGTCCAAACTGAGATGCACATTCTGCAAGTTTTCTGTAAAAAGCTGTCCAAACAGTATTACTGTCACTTCTTTATGCCCGTCGTCCACCATGTTTGTTTACTGTCACATTTGACAGGAAGAGATTCTGTGAGCTTCCTGTGTTCACAGTCAGGGCTCGGGTTGGTTGTTGTTCTGCTGGTGTGTGTTGTCATGATCACAGCACTCCACACAGTATAGAAACACAACTTTTAAATCCTCCATTTTTTATCATCATGTTTGATCTCTCACACTTTGAAAATCTGATCAAGTTTATCTTTTAGTGTTGCCCAGCCTTTAAAGTCTCTGCACCATACTGATATTACAATAGCAACACACGGCTGCTGCACACTAATGCCATGAAGTTCTCCATGCATTAGATCCCATAAGTGCTCTATTCCATCCCATTCTCACTTCCCACCCGGACAACAGCCCTGCGTGTAAATAGAGATGAGAAAGGTGCCCATTGTCATCTTAACAGCATACAGACAAACTCAGTTTGGGGTTCATTATACAGATAAGTAGATGTAGATGATGAGTAGATGAGTTTTGGTTAGATTGTGTCTGCTGTGGCATCTGTTGTGAGCAGACAGGATTTTGCTCATTGTTCTTACAGTGATCATCTACTGTAAGGTTCATTGTGTTGTGTGATTATTATTTTGCTTCTTATCGTCATGACACAAACCAAAATATGCACAAAAAATGTAAAGTGTTCCTTTAAAAAACATTGTTTGTTAATATGATCAAAGTATAAATGTTGGCTAACCTGTGGTACCACTGGTGAAGCATACAATGGAGAGATCGTCTGGTTGGGGGGGCTGTGAAAACATTACACACTCACTCAGTTGTTACTTAAGGATACATAATGATCAAAGTGCTGTGCAGCAGTATCTTTAGCGTTTAGTCAGTCAGAGAGTTTTTGAACACACACATATCTGCCATAAAGTCAGACAGTAGTGAAATATCATTTTGTATGCTATGTATTTGCACAATATTTTATAGGTTGTTGGTAGAGGACATGCATTAATCCATTTTATGCATGAAAGATTCCCAGAGAGTTTTAATACATAAGGCTTAATAAATATGATATATAATGATATAATGATTCTTAACTTAAGTATCAAGAAAGCCCTTAAAATGAATGTTTGTGAGCTGTAACAAGTGTGCTGTGTTTAAATCATCTCAAATGACTTTCACACTTACCACTGGCTTCCTGTGGTTCTCTTTACCCTGAGTCTACACAAGACATCAAGCAAACAAACAACATCATACATTATTTTTCAAGCAATAACATCAATAATGTTTGTTAAATATTTACCTAAGCCTAACATTACTTTCAAATGATCCACTTCCAGAGGTCAAACATAAACCCACTTCTTTGAAGTATTTAATGTAGAAGTATTAAAGTATTTAACAAACACACAGATGTCTAGGAGCAGGTTTGAGCATGAAGAATCAGGAATTTGCCCTTTCTGAATTCATACTGAATTCAAGAATTTATTATATATTGTGTACAGTGATGCTACAGTGATGCTTTGGACAATTAGATAAACAAATATTGAGGTTCAAAAGTCTGGGATTACAAAAACGATATCAATAGAATAGTATATAACATTACTACTTAGGTAACTAGTCATTTAAGCAAATTGAAATTAAAAGCTTTGAAAGTGTTTTTACCTCAACATCTTCAAGGGCCTGGATGTGAACACCACACCTCCTCCCGTCCTCCACCAGCTGAAGGTGGAAGGCATCCATCAGGATGATTGTCTTTAGACCAGGTGTTTCTCCTCTCTCTATGTTTCCCAGAAGCACCTTGGCTTTCTCTGGTTTGTCACAGACCACTGTGGTGATTTCAGCTGAAAAATAAAATGTTCTTGTTAAATATAGTTTAATTGAACACTAAAATGAATAAATGGGTCATTTGAAATGTGAAGTGTTGTACCTGTATTAATGATATATCGTATAGCATCAGGTCCCAGAGTATCATAAAGTGGCACCACCACCATTGAATACGTATAACATGCCAGCTCAGTTATGATCCACTAAGATATAAAAGCAAGTAAACAGACAGAGACCATCCTTAGTTTTCCTCTGTGGCTTTGACTTGGTATGGTGATGTTTTTAATTCTTTTACCTCTGGCCTGTTCTGTGCAAACACACCAATGAACTGATCAGTATTGGGCTGGCAACCCTGGAACAGTAAACCCGAGCCCAAGTGCTCCGCCCTGCTGAAGACCTGCAGCAGATACAGATGATGACTACATCAGACCAGCCAGTGAGAACAGAATCAGAAATACTTCAGCTCAACACTCACCTCTTTGTAAGACAACCATTTATAGGGCTGATTGGGAAGTCTGGAGCCTAAAAACGGTCCATCACCTGATCAAAACCACAAGGCATGTCAGGCATGTCACTGAAACAGACTTTTTTTACTATAAGGACACAACTGGTGTGCAGCGTATTCTGTCTAAGAACCGCCCAGCTCACCAGGAAGTATTAAGGAGCTTCAAACAAAAATGTAATTTACTAACAGGTGTTTCAATACAAAAACCTGCATCTTATATACTATCAATCCTCCAGTTTAACAAGATACAATCTCTGCTAGTACAGTCAGGGACGTAATCACTAAGCAAAGTGGTCTAAATAAGTAAGGCTTTTTACAAAACAACTTTTTAAGGCTAAATATTTGTATAAATACATATCTTTTGTGGATATATATTCGCAGTTTGCAGGGCCATAAAATGTTTGCATTTAAATGCAAAATCATTGCATTTACTCCGAATGTCCTACTTGCCTTGTCCTACTTCAAACTATGCATATCGTCGCTGTCGGGCGGAATCCTCGTAACTCCATTTTTGGGCTTTGTTTTTTTTTTTTAATAAATGGATACTATCGGTCAGTCCCCACGTGGCTGTGTAAATTTTAGCAATGATTAACCAATGAAAAGTGCTGAAAATAGCTTGGGACTGTCTGAGACTCCGCCTCTTCACTCCTCGCAGCATTACTTCTCATTCATTCTCAAGATTTAAAGTTGAGAAGAAATCCTAAGAAATCCTCATTGAGCAACACGTTATCTGAGGTAAATGTCCTCAAAACACTTTGAGGACATTCATGATTCAAATATGTGTATCAGTTATATACCAAAACCATTTTAAGCTGTTTTAAAAACAATTTGCGTGCAGATTATTTTCTGCCTAATTATCTTACATTTACATTACATTTATTCATTTGGCAGACAAACAACTTACAGTGAATTTAAGGTATACATTTTATGAGTACTTGTGTTCCCTGGAATCAAACCCACAACCTTTGCGCTGCTAATGCAATGCTCTACCAGTTGAGCTACAGGAACATGTTTTTATTTTGATATTGCATCACTCATAGCTCTTAAACGTTTAAAATAGAGTTTAGGAAGATGAATGTAACCACAATCATTAGCTCTGATTGGCTCTTAAAGTCTTGTCTCTTGTCAAAAGACTCAATGCAACAAAAGACTTTGATAAACGTGAGGTCTGTGTCCGTACCATTCTTATCAATGAGAGCGAAAACTCCTGTCTCCCTGCTCCCAAATGTTAAATCTCGTATCTCCAATTAAACATGCTTTTGGTGAAATGTTGTGTTAATGTTGGTACACAACAGTATATGATAGCAATATAAGGTAATAATACCAACTTTAATGATACAATGTTTAATAACTTCAAAATACACAGTTTTTTTTATTTCCTAAAAAATGATGATTTTGGAGATATGCAGATTCCGTCCGATATGTTCATGTGTTGGAAGACACATTGCTTTAGAGAGCACTCTGAAGGAAGGGCGGGATAATATGCTTTCAAAGCTAGGTTGCAATTGCTAGATTCTCAGAAATCCTACCTTTGAGGTGTACCTTTTAACATGTGTTTCTGAGAAATTAAACCCATTAACTAGCATTTGGTGCTATTAGATGAGCTACAAAAACCCTTGCTTAAAACATTATTTAGAAATAATCTTCTGAATGAGCGTCACCTAAATAGAGCACAAATGTTTGGGGAGGTTTGCGGCATTACTTCATTTGTTTAATTCCTTCAGTGAATCAGGTGCAGACGGTGTATGCAAATGAACAACAACATCAGTGGGTACAATTCCCCTAAATATTCATATATTCAATATAGCAGCCAATCAGATTGTTGACCATATAACAATAAGTTATGTGATTCTAATCAATATTTCTTTCTTTGCTTAACTGAATATTATGTAGAGAACAGGCACATGAGTGTTATATCAATATTATGTAGAGAACAGGCATATGAGTGTTATATGAGGCATAAGAAATTTTAAATATTTCAAACATACCATGCCGATGTCATTTAAACTGTGAAGAGATCCGACAACTGACACTCACCAGTTATATGTAGCCCTCGCTGAAAGACCTCATACATGGTCTTGGCGTCTTCATGGTAGTACGACAGCAGCTTTGAGCTGCTGCCCATCATGGACCTGCGAGCACCATCTTCCTTCTGCAATATACAGGTGCAGGAGAAGTTGTAGCGGAAGGACATTGTTAAATTTACAGCCAATATATCACACCAGAGTTATGGGTTAACCAAATGTTGAGTCCCAGCTTGAGACCCTTTCCTGACCCTGTTCCTTTCTCTCTCCCCCACCACTTCCTGTCTCTACTACCTAATGAAAGGAGAACATAAGCCAGTGGTAGTAATTTACTGTAACCAACAGTCATGTGCAGCCCCATATACATGTATGTAAAAGCAACTGAACACATAAAAGTAATAAGTAAAAGTGATCAAATGAAGTAATAAAGGTAATAGGTGTTTTGAATTTGCGGGCTTATGGAAGACAGAGTTTTATAGAGCCAAAAACATGCTCACTGTTCAGAGTTTTATAAACAAAACTTCAAAAACTGGATTAAAGGAGTTTTGTTGAATTTGGTACTTGTTTGCATTGGCATTTGCATTTCTTTTTGCATTAGAATGGACTATATAGTATATGCTTAACGTGTTTTGTTCAGTAGAGTGGTTGTTTATGAATCTGGGTGTGGCCGTCTAAAGTTGCCTACAGCATGACAACACACAGCGAAACTGCTCCAGTGGCATCTGAGGACATGAGCAATTCTATGGAAAACCTGCAAGGCAACGTTTTTCTTTGGAACATCACATGATCATTTCATAGGGGATTTTCAACCATCAGCAATTATTCATCATTTAGGTGTCAATATCATCCCATAATAGTCTTGAAAAACAAATCAGAGGCCATATGACGTTATAGAACATTAAATAAAACGTTGTAGGTGAGGGGTTAAGCTCATGCTTTTACAATAATTCAGTTGGCTTCCTGTCTTAAATGTTTTGCTTATGCAAACCAGTGACCAAAATTCAGATTCAACAAGATTCAAGATTAAAACAACACAGGATTCAGGGTGAGAGCTCACACAATATAGTCGTGTAGGCAACAAAGATTAAATTAGTGTAAACATGAATCCCAGTTTTATCAAACATCAATCTGCAAAACTGGATCATCAAGGTGATTAAAGAATAATGTACTAAATGGAACGAAGTCCCCACCTGTCAAAAGACTGGACACACCTGCAGTACCCAATCTTTATTATTATTATTTTCTACATTTTAGAATAATAGTAGTCATCAAACTATGACATAACAACAAAAAACAAATAGAAAATTGGAATAACAAATCAAAGCAAAAAAAAAGAAATGAAAGCAAATCATATATTCTAGCTTCTTTTTCATATCTAACTTTCTGAAGTGCATTCTACAGTAGGATCAAATTTAACTAAAAAATTATGTTAATTTTTTTGTTTTGCGACACAACTTGTATTTGTGTACAAAAAGAATCATGCTCTACCTTTTAGGGTATATGAAAACACAAACAAAAGCCACAGGATCAAAAGGTGATATGGTATAAAGTATGCCAAACCTTTGACTGGAACAATAAATTTCATATATTTAAGTTGTGTAGCACAATTAAAGTTTAGGTGATTTTTTTTCTAGAAATATTTTTGTTATGCTTAAAAGTTAAGTCTTATCCTGAGTCAAGTAAAGTGGTCTGAATATATATAAATATAAATAAGTATATAAATGTAACATAAGATATAAGATATATATTTATATAATACATAAATATATATCTTCTGTGGAAGGCACAGGAATAAAATGTTCATCCAATCATTGCATTTGGTTTAAATGTTCTACTTGCTTGTGAAACTATTCATGCGTTCATGTGTTACCTCTACTTCCTGTGACTGATGACGGAGGTCACAGGGTGGAATAATGGCACGAGGGCGTGTCGCAAACCAGTAGGCCAGTACAGCAGTGAGGGCGCCCAGACCAACCAGTGTGGAGGTGGGAAGAGACCGTATGAATTGTCCCAGCTCATCCAGCTCAGGCAACTGTAGACCCAGCAGCAGATCTTGTGACTGCATTTTCTCCATAAGAGTGGAACTGAGCTCTGGAACACACAGAGAGACAGCTGCTAGCATACACCCAACAGACTGCAGGTGCATTTGTTAAGAATTTTACTATGAATTTAGGTTATGGCCCAAAATATGCAGATCAGTACAACTGATGACCATGTGTTTTTGTATCTGTACAGAGGAACCTGAGAGAAAATACACAGTAAGTTTGTCCAATAACTGCACTGGTGAACCATCTCAAACTTACATATAATATGGGTTTACATACAGTACTGTCTACTAACTGTTTAAATTGGATGTCAAAAATAGCAGATGCAACCTTTTTGACATTGAACACCCCCATTATTCACAACAATATCTGAAGCCCACCCCCCACCCCCATTCACAATTTATACCCATTAATATTTTTTAAGTTATTCTAAAGTTTGGTGTACAATGATGTATATTCTGTATAAAAATAACCAAACACTAAAAAACTTGATTAACTTCTAAAAACTCTTGTTTTAAAGGAGGACATTGTGCAGAAACTGTTTTCCTGTCTGTCACTGAGAATCTGAAGATGGTGTGGGACAACTCCACATGGTCTGTCCTTTTCCTACAAGACCTTTTTACTGCCTTTGACACAGAGAACCACTAGATCCTTATGTCCACCATCTCCACCCTGGCATCACAGGAATTGCAATCACCTGTTTCAGGTCATACCTCACAGACAGATGCTTTAAGGTATCCTGGAGTGGAGAAGGTTCCACATCAGTTGACCAATCCTCAAGGTTAAGTGTACAGCCCACTCCTTTTCTCAATATAAGTTCTCCAGATCCAATTATTAGGGCACATAGCGTCTCCTTTCACTGCTATGCTGATGATAGGCAACTTTACCTGTCATTCCAGCCTTTTTGCCACTATCTGTGCTCACACCTCTGTCTGCCGATCACATGCGTTGACTTGGATGAAAGAAATTCACCATCAACTCAACCATGCAAAGACTGAAGTCCTGGTGATCCACTGTGCAATTGTCCCCAACCTCGCCGTTAAATTGTGCTATACAACACAAACTAGATCTGACAATCCACCTAGTATCACAACCCACATCAACAACTCCACCAGGTTTAAAACATCAGAAAAATAAGGTCTTTTCTCTCTGAGCATGCAATGCAGCTTCTTAGACTGGACTACTTCAACGCGGTATTAGCTGGCCTAATAGCTGTTTGACTAAGCCTCTGCAGATGATCTAGAATAAGGCAGCAAGTCTGGTTTTCACTTATCCAAAGAGGGTCAACTTTATCTCGTTGCTCTCTACTGCCTACCTGAAACTGTCTACATTAAATGGTGGTCACTGCAGTGACTACATAAGGGCAGTCACTGAAACTGTACCCTTCTACTGTACTGAATATTTCAGTGTATGTTCCCTCCTGCCATCTACAATAGGTAAATAAGCAACGCCTAGTTGTTGCACAATGTTGCACAAACTCACTATCCAAAACATTCCCCCCTTCTGTTCGCCTTTGTCTGACAGCCTTTCTGCCTCAACGATTTTAAGGCCTCTAAAACTTTCAAATCTTTAGACCAGGTGTTGCCATGGCAAGCTTCACCTAACTCTTACCTCATAAAATTACATCACATATGCATTTTAAGAACATCATACAAATATATTGAGAGCTCTTTAACCCACTACCATCTTTAGATAACGACACACAGTCTTTCAATTAAAAGGCACAGCAATGGCTAGTGCAATCAGAGAGGTTATTTATAACCAGTTATGAGAGAAGAAGCATGTGGCTGTGGCTGCATCAGTCTCAGAGCTCACCAGTGTTTAAGAGCTGCACTGCTGAAGGCTTCTGACTCTGAGCAGTAAACTCAGACTTGACACATCAGTCTGCAGTGTAAAGTTAATTGTCTCAATGCAACTGTCTCAGAAGAAATTAGATGAAATCACCTAGATTATTGTCTGCTAATACAACTGGGAATGATGCTCACAATAGGTAAATAATGGATCTCATAGATATTTATGAGGAACAGAACTGCTGAATTCTCTTTCTTGTGAGTATTGATTTTTTTCATGGAGCCTTTAAAAGACTGTTTACTCAAAGCCACAAATTGAATCTTACTTCCGCTCTATAGGCATTTTGTCTGTGCACTTAAAATGAATGTGTAAATAATACAGTAAATAATTAACCACTGCAATACTGTAATTATTTCAACAGTTTAAAAATAATCTAAAAAGAGTTTGAGAGATTTTTAAATCATTACACTCCTTTAGACATTGATTTGCATGCTTTAGGTGTTCATTTAGAATGACTTGTCCCCTGACAAATACATATTCACTTATGTAGTCTGATGTCACTAAGTAAATTCAGAGACAATCTCCTGATGCAAAAGGCTTCATTTATACAATGTAAATGATCATGTGTTTACAGCAACTCAATGCAGACAGTGTGCAGAATATTACATATAAAGTATATTCTTATTTTTATTCTAACCCTAACACAACATATCACAAAAATAATGTTTAAGGTATAAATTTTAAAATATGTGAAAGTTTTTTGACATTTCTAATTCTTGTTAAAGTTATTCATGAAAGAATGTTGTGAAATCATCCTCATTATTCCTTTAACTAGCATTTATACAATTTACATGCAGCATCAATCATTATTATATTACTGATTAAAATACATTTCTTTCAATAACACAAGTGGAAGGTGTTTGTCTCCTACGCACAAACACTGTAGTGTTCTTATACTAGCCACATCATCTAAAACTTATTATAAATGTATTATACGTTTACCCACTATCACAGATGACCAGTTGGTTGTAACCATCAGGTAAGCAGGTAACACTGTCTGTAAGGTATTGATAATAAAACTGAATTCCTGGAAGAAATATGCAGAACCTCTGTTTCAAGAGGCACAACAGAACATATGAATTCAAGATGGTGCTTTTAGTTTCACATTAATTTCACATTAGTAATTTCACATTAAAATCTCGCTCTACACCACAAAATAAATCAATGTCCAGTGTGTTATTTTTTGATAGTTTACACTTTTGTAAACTAGGGTGTTTTGGAAGCCTAAATATGATTGGATTGGAAGTTGATTGAGAGTAAATATAAAACATCATACGACTCAACTCAAGGCTATACTTACATGCTCTGAGTGAGACAGGAAAAGAGTAATGCATTAGCCTGCTATGAACCTTACTGGCCACCGTATCACACCACCCTCAGCAGATGCAGCTCTGCCTGTGCCCCTCCCTCTGCCTAATCCACCATTCTCTCTGTCTCCACTTGAATACATGATACTGAGTCTTAGCTTTCAGCTTACAACAACACACACACTTTAATATAAATAACGCATTAACCCGTGAAACAAATGCTTTTGATTTAATAGATAAAACTGATACATTTTTATTTGATCCATCTAACCTATAAAACAATTTTCCTTGGGGTAACCTTCAGTCATGGTTATTCATTCAAATTGAATTATACTGAATAAAACCAGTTTATGTAGAGTCTAACACAGGCTAAAACTTAGGTTATTATTGACAAAAGAAATAATGGAGAAATACATGGAAAATTCTTGCGTGATGCTAGTGATACAGACTATAATCCAAGTTACTAGCAGCTAGAGTATTACACAGGACCTAGCCAACTAACCTTGCCAGGCATACGGTACAAAGATGCCCTGTTTACTCAGCAAAATAATTCTGCTTACTAAGGAATGTTTTAATCATAAAGATCAATCTTCTCCATTCAGCACACCACAAAACCCAGCGAAACCGTTTGTGGTTATAAACGTCAGACATTCAGACACATGACAGCTCCCACAAGAGGATCTTTATTATGACATTTCTGTTATGTTCCCATAAGCTCTCTGTGTTCTTTAAAGTCAAAGTGGGTGGCACTAATTTCATCAGTAGATGCATGTGATTCAAGGTAAACATGTTCCTGTAGCTCAACTGGTAAGACATTGTGTTAGCAATGCAAAGGTTTGGTTCGATTAGCAGAGAACACATGTACTGATAATTGTATACCCTGAATGCACTGTAAGTTGCTTTGAATAAAAGTGTCTGTTTAATGCATAAATGTAAACTTGGTAAACCTGATTACTCATTACTGCCATTACATAGTTGGTGACCTTTAACATTTCTAGAGATGCGTGATTATTATCATATAATTTATATATATTATTATATGATATTATTTGCCTTCTTGTGTACACCACTTTTTGTCTATGTTAGGTTTCTATGTCACTAGGTTTCTAACAAAAAAGTGTGCACAGACCTGGTGTTGGTTAGCCTCAATCTTTTAATTATGTAAGTAAGGTAAAAGATTAGGTTTACTCTGTGCTTATCAAACATGACTCTCTGCATGATTAATAAGGCCCACGTGGCATTTGAAGGCTCAGGTTACACACAGTAAGCTTTGGGTTGTCCACGCGCACAATTCGTTAGCATACATTTGTATGAGATTTGTATAATGTGCTACTGTATATACTGCTCATGGACCAAGTGCAGTATGTTCATATGTTATTTCTAATGGAGCAAGTGCAGTATGTTCATGTATTATTTCTAACAGGCTCTGTCATCGTGGGCCTCTGTCTCCTAAACTACAGCAGTTCGGTAACAGGACTGAGGTAAAATGAGCCGCAATGACGTTTCAGAACCCACGAACTGGACAGCTCCCGCCAATCAGCGCAGCGCACCGCCGTGATGTCATTGGTCTCTGCGTATCACTGGAAGCACGACACCGGTAAAATCTCATCGTTTTAAGCACATCTCCATTAAAATGCCACCCATACACGAAAATAACAACGCAGAAATAACAACGCACATATCTCGCAGTATTACTTCTGAAGTCTGGCTTTGCAATGTATTGCAATTCGTCGAATAAAGTTGTCCGCGCATATTAAAGCATCGCGTTAGATCTTCATCATGTTTAGCGTTGTGTGCCGCATAATAAAAAAATCCCCATCAGCATCTTATACGTTCACGATCATTGCTAGCAAAACCTTCCATAAGCGAATACAAATAAATGTGCATTTCGACTGGCTTTTGATCGCAAACTAAGACGCTTCTTTTTTTACAGTGGCAGCTATTTCACAATGTACAGGCCTCTGTAAAACTAAAATGGTTTAAATTACCGATCATGTTATAATTTCGATATTTACGCTTTCCACACGCATTTCCCGACTGCCAATACCACTGCATTTCATCATCGTGTTCAGTCCAGCACCGCAATAACATGAAGTTGCACAGATGAGCCCGGTGTGTGAACGCCGATGCTCCATACAGTACCAATCCTCAATCCTAAAACAAGCACGGGAGATATAGAAATAAGTCCAACTCACCTAAAACAACCCAGACAGAGCCAGCAACTAAAGCGAAGGCGAGCATGTCTCAGTCATTGAGAGTGTTGAACCCTGAGCCGACACACTGCAGCATAGAGCTCACTGCAGCGGCTGGCCAGCTTCACAGGCCCGTGCAGAAAGAGTGAATAGCAGGGCTGACTATGGAAATAAGGCTCACCTCATCTCTCCTCCCTGATGGTGATGCACCTATGAGGTCTGCATCAGGAGAGCAGGATGCGCGAGCTTATCACGGATATCTTAAATAGGTCACTAAAACCATCTTTCACTATACATTTTTGTTTTGTTAATAATATGACTGTAAAATTAGGCAGAACGTATTATTTATGTCTATTTGAGTTGTTAATATTGGTCTATTCTAAATATTATATTCATCAATTCAAAATTACTTTCCTTGCTGTTATCTTGTGTATTCAGGTTGATTCAGTCATTTTAAAAAACATTTTTATAGTAAATTGGTCACATTTTCTTTTTAGTTTAATACATTTTCATGATCAATTCCAAGATTAATGTGAGAATGTTGTCTATTGTACTTTATATTTGAGTAGCTTGATGTTAAATATTATGTACAGTGATATATTCACATCTTTGCTGTGGTTAGTTTTGTCACTGTCCCATTATTTCTTGACCAATTCTTTAAGGTGTAATGGATCATATGACACTCAAGCTCCTCCTCCTTCCCTGTTTAACCTTGAAGGATTCTCCCTCTCTTTGGAACAACCAGAGGGCCAGAGACTTGTCAAAATCCAAAATGCCAAGTTAGTATTTCAATTGCTTAATTGAAATAAACACAGTGGTATTTGAATTGTTTACAATATTCTGTTAAGCAGATTACAGCTTTTATAATAATGTATTTTATGTCACTAGTACATTATGTCCTACCCACATCAGTATGTAAATTTAAAGGTTTCAAGTAGATTTTCACTGCAAGGTTCAGCTAGAATATACTAATAATCTCTTTGTGTTCACAGTTCTGTGTTCATTAGTTGTCAAATGGAACATATAATGTATAAACATGAGAGGGATATAAAAGCAGATTTGTTGCAGACAGCTGCCTGGAGAGAGAAGGACAGGCCGGCACGTGACATGGCTGTCATGGATTTGCCACTCAATCCAATGTCACCGGGCTGTTAAAGCAGATGGCCAAGGAGAGATTTAGTACCAGCTTACTCACACCCGTTCTTCTCTCTTTCACAGACTGACAACTGGGTGTTTGTGTGTAGATTGTTTCATACAGTTTGGTGAAAAAGGTAATACATTACTTATCTCAGGCATAACTGCAATACTTGACTTGTCCCCAAAAATGCATTTCCCATAACTACAGCAAAAGTCATACAGAGAAATAGGCAGCAAACAATGTTCATTGTTAGGTACAATAAATATTTAAAAGCTGATAAAAGCTATCTATGTATGTATGTATGTATGTATGCATAACATAGTTTTATGACTATATATTTTGACAGAAATTGTCTGTAGCATGTGATTTACATAATCATAACATAACCTTGTTTACGAAAATTAATACTTTTATTACAGTTTATACCAAAAACCATGGTTACTATACTTAAACCATGATAATCACAAAATTATTCCATATCCAAAAGCAAAGAAGTTACTGTTTCCTTTGTATTATATAGGAAACAAAATAGGAGGAAAAACTTTATGTTGGCTTGACAAAGCCCGGCCTAAAAAGTGTATAATGGTTTGAAATAGTTTTTTGTATTTCAAAGGTTTGACATTCTCTAAGACAGGTAACAACATATTTTTAACGTTTTAACATAATCTAGCATGATATTAACATGTTTTAGCATGATACTAGCCCGTTTTAGCATAATGCTAACATGTTTTAGTTTGATGCTAACACATTTTAGTATAATACTACCATGTTTTAGCATCAATTAGCATAATGCTAGCACATTTTACCAAAATGCTTTTTTTTTGCATGATATTAGCATGTTTTAGCATGATGCTAGTATGTTTTAGCATGATACCAGCACATTTAACAAGGTGTTAAAACGTTTTAGCATGATAAAACTAGCATGTTT
>JAZGTK010004403.1:0-24692 GCA_036877625.1 Ambastaia sidthimunki | reverse complement strand
GATATAGATAGATATAGATATAGATAGATAGATATATAGATACTACATACATACACACAAACAAGACTTTCACTAGAATATAAAGAGAGAGAAATAAAGTGTGGGTGAGGCAGGGAGCTTGTTAACATTGAGAGAACGTTGAAAGCAAGGCGCTGTCCAGTGCTGAAAGTCAAAGCCGCCCATAACAAATGCAGCAGGTGACGCTGTCCAAATGCAGGAGGTGCTGAAAGCTGAAAACTGCACTTACAAAGGCTCATCTGAGAGCTGTCAACAGTCTCCTCAGCACCTAAGCACACATGTGTGTTCCAGTGTTTCAAACTGATTTCATTCATCTATATACACATGAAGCTTTTTGCCTCTGTGTTTGTCTGGCGCTATTATCAGAGTTTGTAAAATGCATTTCAAGTAAATAAAGAAATGCTTTTAAAAACTCTTAATATTGGTAAGAATACTAAATAAATTATGTTCTATAAGATTCTATAAAGAATCTTTATTCTGATTTATCCAACATCTTATTTTGAAAAATTCTGTGTCTCTTAGAATTTATTTATTTAGAATTAGTTTCACATTAAAAATTCTGTACACAGTGCTCCATGATCTTTTAACCATCATGTTGTTTTTAGACGCATCCAAAACGGTGAACACCCAATCCATTGATTTAGACGAGTTCAATGGAGCTTTTATACAGTAAATAAATGATGCTCATTAATTGCTGGGACTTCAGTGCATTGTTCAGTTTTCATAGCTGTATGAAATGTATGCTTGGATGAAACACAGAGTTGTGCTCCAGTATGACCATCTGCAGAGCAGATATTGATTTTCCTCTGTATTTATTTATAGAAGGATTGATGACTCAAAACAGCTGCTCGGTAAACACATACACAAAAGCAGACAATCACACAGCTAATTCTGACAGCAGGATAAACCTGTTAGAAAATCCAAATCCACAACGAGGAGAGATGGAGAGAGAGACAGTCTAAGAGTGTAAGAGAGCGAGTCGTAAGTGCAGAATCCCACATTGCTGATCATGTGACCTTAAGTCCTCTTATTTCTTACTGTAAAGTGTAAAAGAAAAATTACCAATCACAAGGCTAAGCTTGTGAGGTCTGGGAAAAACACAAATATGGAGCAAACACATTCAGGAGCAAATGTCAAAATTGAATGATCAGTTACTGAAAAAGTATCAGTCAAGAATTAATGGACATATTTCTCCTTTTCTTTACATTCTGTATGAATCTTTATATTTTACACAAAAATAGATACATTAACACACACACACACACGATTGAAAACAGTCTTCATGGTACTGGACCACATGAGTGTGACCAGTTACAGCAGTTAAACGCAGGCCAGTCCTACATCACTATTGATAACCTATAACCATACAGATATGACATCCCAAAATCAGTTCAAACAGCCTCTCTGTTGATTTTCAGTCTGTAGCACCCTGACCTCTTATGAAAGTACAAATGAATATTTAAAAGCAGGGAATGGTTTCTGTAGGAACAGACAAGAAAACAGAAATCAGAGTGAAGTTTGCTTTGATTATAAGATAAATCTAATTTCAAAAGGATGAGGTGGACGGCAAGCACTGACGATTATTTCAGAATAAAACGGAAAGAAGTTGTTTGAAGCTCTGCAATGAGCCGTTCTGTCCGTCTTTCATGTTTTAAAACTCTGCATGTTAAGCACAGTCCAGCAGTCCATGTGTCCTCTCTATAAATCACAGACTAATGGAGGAGAGAGATGAGCTGAAATCTGTGAAAGTAGAGGAGGTCCAGTAATGCAGGTGTTACTTTACTGAAAGAAAAGATGTGTGAAAGGCACAGCAATGGAAGCAAATATAATTGTGTGACAGTAAAATATCTGTGACACGCAGAGTCTCAAAAAAGAAACGCTCACAGTCTTGATGCTTGAGTGGCTATTACAGTAACTAGCAAGGATGCTACTCCTGTCCTTCACTGGTAACAGTGTGTGTGTGTGTGTGTGTGTGTGTGTGGAGGGGGCGTTTTTATCACAAAGCCCATAAACCATAATAACCACATTTCTTTGTCTGTACGGCATCTGCTCTTTAATTTAGAAACAGGCGCTAGTCTGTCTTCTCAAGTGCCCCGTGTAAACAACAGTCAAACACAGCCAGTGACGTCTGTGTCCAGAAAGGTTAAAAATACAGAAATACAGTCTCTGTGTTCTCAAGTGGACAGTTTGAGAGAGAGAGAGAGAGAGAGAGAGAGAGAGAGAGAGTCAGAATAAGTACGAGCAGCTCTAGATGGCAGGTCTAGTGACAAGTTCAGTCACTCACAGTAGAAAAAGTGAACATTACACTCATTTCTCTACTGTCATGAAAATACAAGCCTTTCTTGTATTTAAAACTGAATGCATACTGTGTATCATTATCAACACCATCAACAGACATCACAGTCTAATCCAAACCCACATCATCAGAGCACAACAGAAAGAGCTGAGCAGTTTTCTGGAGAGGTTGAAGGTTAGCAGCCGTTCAGCAGAGCTCTTACCTGCCGGTCTAAAGTCACTCCAGGGTTTTTGCTCAGAGCAGGACAGGAAAATCAGGAGCTGGATGCTGGAATTGATGCTGCTGAAATACAGATGCCCTTATACACGCGCTCTCTCTCTCTTACACACGCACACATCCACGACTGACACACAGCACTGAATCCCTCCCTCTCTCTCTCTTTCTCTCTACTCTTCTACACACCCACCCCCAGCACCCTCCCCTTCCCATCTTTTCTCTCACACACAAACTGTCATCCTCATCACACATGCGCACACACTGACTCTCTCTCTCTCTCTCTCTCTCTCTCTCTGCACTCACTCAATGGCTGTGACATGCACTCATCTGTACATACGTTCAGCTGTGTTGTTTAAGTGTGTCTTCACTCAACAAACATGCCCTTTCTGTTTATATCTTTCACATGCACACACAAATACCTCTTTTATGTAATATTACATACATGTAACATTTGGCAGTCTAATCATGTTATAAAGAAACTTCTGTTTTTTTCATCCCATTGGAAATGTAAATTGCATTGTGGGATAGAATATTCCAAACAGTGACCATGTTCATGGAATACTATGTTAATTTTAATCGCACAGTATATTCCAAAACACAGCAGAGCAATGAACAAACCACCAATCAGATGACTGTAAGAGTGATTGTAAGAGTTTATATATGTGAAGAACTGGCTTTAACTGGGATGTAAAGGACTATTATTTGATACATGTGCTGTCACACATCCTGATCCATGCTCTCTCTCTCTCTATCTCTGTACTGTACATGCAGCCCACGTCCTCTTCAGGACTCAAGGGCATTCCCAAAGAAAGTGTATGTAAATGCACTGTGAGCCCACGCCAGCTGCCTGGCCCCTCCCCTGGGTGTGAGCCGGGCAGACCATTGACCTAACCAGACTAAAGCCACCATAATCAACACAGCTTGAGCTTAGCTTGTTGACAATCCAATCTGGCACAACATTAATGCTAATAATGAGCTTTTAAACATAGTCATTTCCTAAATCAGTGTATTTGTTAGGTTGATTTTGGGTTTCTGTTGTGGGTATTTTGCTTTATGGTATCTGTAAGAGGAGGAGATGGGACAAGGTCACGCTGTTTAGTGAGGAACCTTCTGCACGTCTGTCTACAAGATAAGAGAAGCGGGTGGGACTCATCACAGGCTGAATGAACTTTCACTCGCTCAGTCGACACACTTCAGAGCATTACAGTCTGATGTGCGAGCATCAGAAACACCTGCAGTATCAGACTCCACCTCTCTCTCATTGTTTCTCTCTTCCTCTTGACCTCATTTTCTTCCTTTCTCGTTCACACACCATCTAATACCTCTCACGCTGTGATGCTTCATTTTTCCATCATGTTCTTGTACTGTCAATATGTTTCATCTGACAGTTTACATTAGCAGAAGCCTCTCAGCAATAGAATAAACTGCTGCCCATTAATGACATTCACTCAGACAGCTGCCGAGCACGGAGACACACACACACACACAGAGACACACACACACACAGAGACACACACAGAGACACACACACAGACACACACACAGACACACAGACAGACACACAGACAGACACACAGACAGACACACAGACAGACACACGCGCACGCGCACAGACAGACGCACGCGCACACGCACACGCACACACACACACACACGCACACAGACGCACACACAGACGCACACACACACACGCACACACGCACACACACACGCACACACACACACAGACACACACACACACACACACACACAGAGACACACACACAGACACACAGACAGACACACAGACAGACACACAGACAGACACACACGCGCGCACGCACGCACACACGCGCGCACGCACGCACGCACACGCACACGCACACGCACAGACACGCACAGACACACACACACACACACACACACACACACACACACACACACACACAGACACACACACAGACACACACACAGACACACACACAGACACACAGACACACACACACACTAATGATTACACACGTTAAGCCGTCTGTCTCAAAGTATCAAACCTTGCTGCTGGTTTTTATTAAACAGGTGTGAGTTGATATAGTGACTGTGTGTCGTGCAGGGTGGGAAGAAGTTTATAAACCTTAACAGAGAAAACTGAAATTCATGGATCTGAGGTGGGAGGGGTCTTCACCTCAGTGTTTGGATGAAGCCGTCATTATCTTATGCAACACTGGGCTTATCTGCTTTGCCTTCAGCTCACAGCTCTAGAAATGACGGATCATTCAAAGAGTAAAACAAACCATGAATTAAATCTCACATATCATTTGCTGGTAAGATCTCATGTTGGCAGTAATTTACTGCACTGTTGCAGCTGATTCAGTGCATTATCGCAGTTTTAAATGAACCTAATGCGTGACCTTTGAACCAGACCTGCACAATGAGGTGATGTCTGTTTCACAATGAAAGCACCACAATCTCTGATCTGAGGTCAGACAGTTCCTGGCTTGGGAGCTGATTAAGCCTCTCTTCACTTTTAAGACTTAATGGCTCAGTTAATGGGTGCTTCTGTTGCCATAGCAACAATGGTATACACAAAAAAACTACGAACAGAGAACATGAGAAAACAAAATGAAAGTAAGAACAAACAGAGAACATGAGAAAACAAAGCAAAGTTTTTAATGGATTAATATAACTTTTTCAGGTATGATGGTACACCTCGGTATGCGTCCATCTTTATGAAAACCATTCAACATTGAAATGTTATTCATCTCAATTCTATCCACTGAATCCTACAAAGAACTTATTCTTGAAAGTAAAACCAAAAACAGCAGCGTATGCTTGGAAAATAAAACACTTGAAACTGTGTCTCCAACTAGAGAAAGAGCAGGACTGAGAAGAATTCACAGAGCAGCAGAGTGCAAATGAAAAGGAGGGAAGGAAAGGTCTTGATCAAAGCAGAGAGGTTCTCAGCCCAACAAAAGCTCAAGAGTTCTTTACGCAGTAAGAACTACATGCACCCAATGAGCATCATTAATGTTAGTGCTTTCTCTGTTTTTATACAGAACACCATGTTTGAGTTTGTTACACAACACACCGATTAAGACCCCAGTAGCAATGCTAATCAATGGAACCCTTACCGATGCATTTTACATTTTTATCCGTGCAAAAAAAAAAAGTGTACAAAATTATGAGAATAAAATCTATATTCAACAAACAAATACATTTATATGCTTGATAAATGAGGCCACCAGGAAACTCTGAAAAATAAAATTAGCAAAACAGCAGTTTAATAGCATATAATCATTTTAAAACGAGCTGATTTGATTGAGTGTTTGTGTGGGGATCTAGTGCAGATACATGTAGGAGATTAAAATGCATTTTGGGCAGAAAAACTTCCCTTAATTACTTCTGATAGTTTAATTATGCTTCCCGTTTGCCAGGAGCATCAACCTGCCAAACGACTTCATTTCCTCACTGCTGTGTCTGTATCTGCATGCGTTCTTCAGTGAAGGCAGGTGTTCAGAGCCGTCACAAACATTCACACACATCCTCTTCTCCTGCTGACAACGGCAGAGGACACACTGCAGATGCTGGGATGGAGTTGTATTGTAATCATACTCCACACATCTCATTCCTGGCTCCTCCACACAATGAAAGCAGATCTGGTCATCGTGGGGAGGGTGGAGATGTGTAAACCCAGATGCTGCTGTTTTGCTGTTGCACATCCAGGTTTTATCCACATTGAACAGACCAGCTCAGACTCAGTGCAGAAGTCTGACTGATCAAAGCACAACGCATGCTTGTGACTATGCTCAGCTCGCATCTTGATCAAGTAGTTTATGAAACAGTGTATCTTCCATTATTATGTGTATGTTGGCATGTCATATATTAATATTCAATACTGAGGTATTAGCACTAGCTTCAGTTCAATCCAGACAGTGACCTATTTAAAACTTTGAATATACAGTCATACCTCCATAACTTGCAAAATTACTGAAGATACACTTAAACTGGAACCAACACTCGTGCTCAGTTTCACTCCAACACAAACCACAGCTAATGAAGCTCTTTAAACATCCAGATCAATTCCTCTGTTCTCAGCATGTGTGCTTCATTAGAGACGGTGGCTGCCAGTGTGAGGAATGGCTTTGAGTGAGCTGATGTGAAGTGTTGTGTTTAAGAGCTGCCACCTTACACTCAGAGTAATTAAGACTTCCTCACAGCTCCACTCTGACCTAACTGACCTCAGACCGAAGGGGAGCTCCACACCTGCAAAAACAACTGTGCAGGGGAGAGACCTCTCGTTTCCACACATCCTTAAAGCTAAACTTACACACAATACACTTCAATCTCCTCATCCTGGGAGCTAGTTATTAATTACGTACATGGACGAGTTACAGCCAAGATGAATAGGGTCAGTTCCCCAGAGTCACTGTCAGGAGCCTACAGATGAAAGGACTATGCAGTCTTTCCTAGAGCCTTCTCAGCACAAACGGTTTACATTTTAAAGCTTATTTACATCTTTACATTTAGCAGATACTTTATATCCAGAACAGTTTTTTTTAGTATTCCCTGTGAATCAAACTCACAACCTTGGCTTCAGCATCAAGCACTACTAAGGTACAAAAAAAACAACAGAAGTATTTCTCATATGTACCGTATCATTTACTATCTGCAGACAGGGCTGGTCTGTAGGGCAGGTTGCTGTGGTTTGGACTGAGTATCAGCTTGGCTCTTAGAGAGCACAGATTAAATAAGAGTTATTGTAGATTTAAAGTAGTTTGCTCTGAAAACATTCCTCAACACTAATGTGTATGAAGGTAGATTAAAGGCCTCAGAAAAGAGTGGGACTGAAACACACAGTTGAGTCAAAGTTCATACAGAAAGAGAAAGACACAAGCAGCTTGCCGTGCGCTCGCTACACGCTCGCTACACATTGACATTTTTGGATGAACTAACTCTTTAATAAAGAATAACAGGAATGATAAGAAAAATTGCTGTGCCCTTTTTTGGTAAATAACTGCAGTAATTACAGAATGTCACAATCCTGCCAAATCTTGAGATCTGTGGGTAGAAATTCTCCATCTGCACTTTTGTTTGCTGCAATATTCACTCAAACTGTGTCACAGCAATTTCAACTCACACTGCACTTCTCTGAACCGGTGACGTGCTGGAACAGAACTCCCCCTTTATGTCTGGTTGAAAATAGTATTGAAACACGTCACGTCCTTAATTGCCTGTCATACATGGACTGGAACCCAGTAGCTCTAATCATCTTGGTTTAAGTCATCATAGCATATATTGGTTTGCCTTTTCAATAGAGACTTTTGTGGGAAAAAAAGGTTAAATATGCCAATCGCACACACTCAGACACACTCAGAACAGCAGACACAGATGCCTGTGCAAGCCAACACAGCATTTTACCCACACTGAGGATCAGTATTAAATAATGACCCAACAACACAACCAAAACTTGGTAATACATCAGTGTTTGATAATGTTAAACAGCAGCCCAACAGCTACACGTATTCAAGCATTTTTCATACATTCAGGTCTGATTCATTCTGTTGTGAAATGCAAACATCTCAAACCAACCAATTTCAGCCTTTTTTTCTCCTTGAATATCCTGCTTGACTCTGAAAAGAACCACAATGCTTTAAAAAAACTGTCTTCACTTCCATTTTTTAATGCTTCAATATTCATATTTTTAAATGTGTTGCATGCGATTGCTCTATACTGCGAGCGGCTGTTGTTTATTACGCAGTGTTAGTGTGTGACATTCATATGCATGGAGACAGGAGGGTTGGGAGGAGCTTCTGACTCGAAGGCAGATGGTTCTTGGAGTCAGTGAAGAAGATGGATGATCGTGCTAACATCATGTGCATGTGAAAGATGTTCCACCCTCCACCGCTTTTCTTTCACCACAGATCTGAGTTTGGTTTAGAATGACAAACAATGAGATGAACGCAGTCACTGCACAGCTGAGCACAAGTATACAAGCATGTATCTGATGTTCTGAAACCCTGACTCAGATGAGAACGTTCTTGGTTTAGTTCCTCTGCATTAATTATAACACGAGACATTGGTATGAACTATGGGTGGTAGAGCATGCTGAGTTTGATCATGTTTCTCAAACACAGCTGTGGCAAATTCATGGCTCGGTTTCAGTTACCTTGGAGACACCCATAAAAATGACATGCTACAGTTAGAAGTGTCTTACTGACCTGTGCCAATTCATTCACAGTAAGTGATGACAACGCATGCGAAAACTCTCAACCAAATTGTTTCCATTCTTCTACAAGAGAGACCCTCTCCAAAAGTGCCATTTTAAAGAATGAGTGAAATGATATCTGGTTAAGTGGCTGTACGAGATTTCTGAGAAAAACTGTAGAGAATTTAGATTAACATCTAATTCATTTAAGAGCATTTGCTAGATTCTGTGTTAACACAGTCCTGGCTGTGTAAATAAGAGAAAAACAAAGTGGATGGGACCAATCAACACAGCAACATAACACTCTCATAGCCAATCAGCAATTGTTGCCTGTGTTGTGTGCTGGGTGTGTTTGTTGTGTATCAATTTTTAGATATCAGCGTTTCTCAGAAATCACTTGCTGTACTTCAAGTAATGCTATAATGTGTTACACAATGCAATAATAACAATAATAATATAATAGTTTAAGTTGACAATGTGGAACAGAAGACATAAAAACATACGGTAGGAACAACTGCATTGCCTGTTCCAATGCAGTTCAAACCAAACATTTCCCCAGAAGGTCCAGCTGCATGTATTTACACTACAAATGTAACATGAGTTTTTAATTTAAAACGTTTTGGACCTCAATTACACCTTTTTCAAAACAATAATATCAGCAGTAAACAGGGCTTGGCTGCTTTTAATATTGTTTGAAGAAGATCCCACAATTCATCACGGTCCTGCACTAAAAACCAGTTCTGTTGACAGAAACCAGGGTTGCCATTGGGTATTTGAATGCCTGTTTATGGGGCTACTTAAGGTAGCAGTGCATAAGACATGTCTTGTGTGTTTAGACAGTGTGTGTGTGTTTGGCAGGTGATAAAGACTGAGTGGCCAGACAGGGGATGAAAGCTGTGCAGGTGTGAATAGACAGGGAGCCTCTCCAGCCCCCTGGCATTTCTAATGAAACCAAACGGATGTATGCGTGCCTGTGTGTGTGTGTGTGTGTTTGTGTGTGTGTGGGAGGGGACACACAAACCAGAGCCAGAGGACAAAGACTAACCTTAAACTCAAGGTGTCTTGCTGCTAACGCTGGTCTCAGACTTTCTTACTGAAGTCACAGGGAACAGAGTTCCTCAGATCTGCAAACGAAAGAACAGAGGTCATGCAAAACTAATATATAACACTTTATCAATATTATCATGAAGAAAATTCTGGAATTTATCAACAACCTCATGCCAGTCCACTCGGCAGCCATCTTGGTAACATGCCCAGGAAGCTAATTCCCGTCATGCATATTTTAGTAAGGAAGATTGCCAAAGATTTCCAAAAATGGTTGCCAAGCTTATGTTATAATAACATTTATAAAATCACTAATAAAATGACAAAACTGTGTTTTTCACGTTTGTCCTGGTAATAGGCCAAACGTGATATGTATATAAGACTGACTAAAAGACTTTGGCTTTACTAACTGAAACATGAGGCTCAGCTTATGTTTACACACGTCCTGAAATTGGAAGATTTTCCTTTGCATCTTTTGTGTACAGACCACAACATCACAACACAAAACCATCTCCTCCATTCACAAGAATCCACAAAAATGACTAAAACATGTATGAGCATCTTACACAGGTTTCCTATTTGAAAATTTTCTATTTTCAGAAGTTTGCATTTCCAGGCTCTCAAAAAGCTGTCGTCATGTAAATCATGTCGTAAAACTGTAACAGTCAGAATGCATAAACAGCCATGTGTAAGATGCTCTTAGTTTTCTACAGCCTACATCTCAAACACACATTTCTGTGATTTTACACAGAAATGGATTCATGAATGCTCCATCGCTATATGCCGTCTCCAATTTCACAAAAAGTCATTTAAGGATTTAAATCACAGTATTGTTTGAGTCCTTCTTAACCTGAAAATAATCAGCAGAAGACCAGAGGCCATTCTCATGGCTTTATCAATAGACTCAAATGCAAGAATTAAGAAATAACCCATGAAGTCGGTGTCATTTCTTCCTGTTGATTCTCCAGTCAGAAGGTCATGTGATGAGTTCAGTATCGACAGATGTTCTGTGCATTCATCTGTGAGCTGGCAGAACTGTGCGATGTGCTGTTGAAGCAGGACAAAGAGCAGCTGGAGATCTCCAGACCCCTCATACCCTTCCCCAACGCCCCCATCACTGGGACATGAGCGGGAAACTGCTGCTTATAGTGCAGGAACAAGAACAGACTTACTACTCTGGCTACTCTTAAAGGGACAGTTCACCCAAAATGGAGCTGTATTTTTTATTGCAAGAACAGAACAGTGTGTCTTTCATGCCCCAAAGAACAAAAGGGGACTATAAAACTCTATACAACTTGTTCACTATTCAAAGTTATATGATGGCTTGACCAGATGTTTCATGAACCAAAAATTGAAGTTATTGGTCTGGACTGAGTAAACTCTCTCCTGACAATTTTATATAAAAGTTCAATTATTGGTTGAGATATTATATGTATAAAAACAACACATATTTTTAAAGTATTTTTTGAGCACACATTTTGGTAATGCTAATTCTTGAATGAATTGTGCTGTTCAGGAGACAACATGTGGCTGCCAGGCAGAGCAGACTGTTAAGAGACTATTTAAAGAAATATATGGACAAGCTCACACACGCTTTATTGTTGTCGTCTTTATGTGAAAATAAAAAAGTGATTCGTCAAAATGGTGAAGCCCAGTTATTAATAACATGGTGTGCTATCTACAGAAAGAAATACGAGAAAGAGACAGAAGGAGAGAGATAAACTGAGTTTCTCATTCTCTCTCTAAGCTTTGACGCACAGATTAAAAGCTATTACTTTAGACTGGCAGGTGTTGGTGTAGTGGATTTTTAATAGTATTTCTGTGTTATAAGATAAGTACAAAAAGGGTACTGGGGATACATGTCTTCATGTAAAGATCAGCACTGCCTATAAATATACAGGACAAGTGATACAATGCATGTTCTCAGATGGTGTGGAATGTATACAGGTTAAGTTGTGCAAGGCATGCAGGGTTTAAAAATATGGTAACTCTAAAGAAGGGAACTTAGAACTTAGAAGTTAAATGTGATCAGGCTGACACATACAGAAAAGCACAACCAGTCACCATTAGGCATCCTGAAAAGTGCCATATAGGGGGTAATGACACTGAGAGAAAGTATAAATGCATGGGTTTGAACAAGAATTGTTAGTTGCTCTAGTAGACCAACTCGGCTTTGTTTGGTTTGATAATAAAGTCTACCTTTTGAAAACGGTTGGAAGGGAATGCATGAAGACAATCACGTATGAAAATAGGAAGAAATGACTATTTATGGAGAAACCAGCCTGTTATCAGTTAAATAACTAAAACCTTGTTTTTAATTTCCATTTTTAATACCTGCCAGCATCATGAAAAACGTTAAATACGATTTGAACTGGTAAAACCTCATTGTGCTTAAACAAAACTGAATGTAGCAAACAAAACACTAAAAAAAATTGGGAACAAATAGTCATATTTTAAAAATGAAAAAGATCTGTATCACTGTCACTGATGCTGACCAGCGGTCTGTGGTTTGCTTTAGATATTACATGTCCCATTTGGCTGGCTGTGGTCATGTTCCAGCTTTGAGTCTATTAGAGTTGCTTTGAAACTACTTATGAGGTCAGAACCAGTGCCAGAACAAACAGCTGCTTCTGCATGTAAATCATCCAGTATAATGCAGAGGCTGTAAGCATGAGAATGTCCAACTTATCACTATCCCTCCAGCCTTACTGTCCCACCAGCCTCGCCGCCCACCAATCACTGAAATAGAAATAGCTTGGGCAGTTTTCATCCTGAGGTGGAGCAGAGCAGGTTGTCAGAGCAGTGATGAGGGTGTGATCGTCAGATGAGCGGTGTGCACTGACTCTAGCATATGCTGCAATCACTACACAATAGCTGCCTAACAGCTTCTGAAATGATCATCCCTCCCCCTCCAGACCTCCAACACCTGCACTCAAAGCATGAGACCTTCACAGCTGGAGGGAGAGCAGAGCTCATTATGCAGAGGTGACCTCCACAGAGATGTTGTGATGTACATGCGGTTCAGGATGTACAGAGGTCATCCATCTTCTGTCAGACAGTAATAACTGTCAGAAATCTGTGGCTGTCTGGAATATACTTTACTTGCAGAAAACTGCTGCTGTCCACTGAGACTCTGTCTTGAGTTACATTTACATTTAGGCACTTAGCAGACGCTTTGTCTTTTGTCTTATGATGCTTTCATAAATTTGAGAGTTACTCTTCATGTGCTGTCAACCAATAACAACCCGTCCCATCTCCCCCCAGTGTCACTCTCATGAGACCTGATTTTTTGCCTCTCTCAAAACCCCATACACTGCACTCCTTTCAAACAGTGTGTGTGTGGCCACAGAGAAATATAAATCCAACAAGGAACACAGTGAGCGGTTTGACTGAGCAATGGATGACTAACAGAACAGTGAGGTGTCGCTTATTGTCTTGTCATTTCTCTTCTTTTTCTATGACTTTAAATCTGTTTTCTCCTCAAGGCTGCCCTGCTTTTCCTGTTTTGACAGGCTGCTGTGCTGGAATCATGCGTATGGAGAAGAGTCACACCGCATTCTGGTAAAAGTGATTTCGGTGTCTGGTGTGTCTGGATTAATCATCCCGCTGTGACACATTTGCCATCCTCTGCGTGTAATGGAGTGAGTAATTTTAAACCCAAACAGTTAAACAGTTAAATTGTGGGCGTTGCTATTCCATGTTTAGGATTATTAAAACAGGATTGCGTTTGATAATCAACTGCAAGATTCTCTGCCTTGGAAGTGACAAATATTTTCTCGCTCTCGTTCTCTCTCTAATCATAAATGTGTTTAATCACACATGCTTTGTTAAAAAAAGAGGCAGTATTTCAATGTGACAGCTGTTCCAAAAAGTAGGAAACTTATTTATGCTGTCTAAAGAGATGTATCTTTTGCTGAGAAGGCAATCCCAGAATGCACTGCAACAAGTGTGCATTTTTTATGCGTGTAGTTTTATGATGATTAACATGCTGATATAGCTTGACCACATTCTAAAAGCAAGCTACTGAAATCTATTGTAAATTAACTTCACTTAGTTAATGATATTTGCGTGGCATAGAAATTTGTGGCCTATGTAGAACGTTCCACATCAGTAACCTGAGGTCCCATGACAGTTAAAATGCTATCACAGGAGACAGCTGCTTATGTAGGCAGTTGTCAGCGCATCTGTAGAAGAGGAGAAAACAACATATGTAGCCCCAATGGGAACTGGTAAAGTTTTAAAACAACCTACGTATACAGAATTCACAAAATTTACATTTTTATTCTTTGCTCACAACAGATAAACGTTTGGTTCAGCTTTGATAGCTTTTAGGGCAACAATGAATAAAACTAAAACAGCGAATACATTAAAACATGTACCGAGTATGTAAACGCATCATGAGAAACTTTGATCTGAAACGAGTCATTCATCTTCGAGTCATTATTCTACTCTAACCAGCCCTTCAAAAGCTTTGTCCTTCACAAACTGTCCCAGAAACACAAATAACACGTTGCTGCTTATGATTCAGCCATGTGACTAAACAGTGTCTTTTCAAAACGCTTGAGCTCTGCACTTCATCAGACTCAAGATAGGAGAATTGAGGTCATCAATACAAGTTTTTCTTTTAATGCAGAACCAGAGCCACTGCAGTATTGCCCAAGCAGCCCTTTATTCTGGAGAAGGTCGTTCTTCTCTATTGATGGTGTCTCCTGAGAAAACAGGATTTTACCTGATAAAGGCAAGGGCCATGTACACCTCACTCAAGATACCCAGTGATGAGTCATTCTCAATCGAGTGGGGGCTACAAATCTCAGCGATGGACCATCACAACAGCAATTCAACCATCAGTGTGCAGTCATGAGATGACTGCTAAACAATACCTTCACACAGAAATGGTGGTTGTGAGAAAGCTCATGTGAAAGGATGAACAAAACTTGTGGAAACTTGGAGGAAAAAAAGCACATCTGTAAACACAGGGTACATTTCTCTGTGGGTTACATGACCCAATGAAATGTCACTGATTTAATACTCTGCTACATCCATTAAGGGCAAATAAATGCTTTTCTTTGAGACTAGCAGCAGAGGCTTATAAATAAACTGCGCCCAAATAAATTATTGCTGTTTCGAAAACAAACAATGATAAGACTGGGAGAACATAAACATGAGAAACACACCTTGTTTCTATCACCGTTTGCTTAAAATCTCATTTGTTAACCTCTGGCAGTTTTCCTCTTTCCCCTATCTCAACTAAATCTGCAGAAACAACTCAAAGATTCATAGGTAAGCTTGTGTAAAAACAACGATGCCATTAAAGCTGTCAACTTCTGGCTCATCCTATGGTGCAACAGTATTGCAAGCAGGACTGTAAAGGGTCTCTCTGTACAGAGACCAGGCTGGCCTAAAGCCCTGCAAGAAAAACTTAATTTAATTATATCTGGGGCTGTATTTCCTGCCTAAACACTTTGGCCCACCACCTACACTCCACATGGCTCCACTGGGTCACCATTTTGTCACTGAAACAACAAAGTTGACTATCTGTAAATTATTTTTAGGGACATGTCAGGTAGTACAAAGGAGATTAAGCAAGATGGTGTCAAATAATTTTCAGTGGACAGATTATCTGGAAAAGAGTGTCAGCAGACACTGTGAGGACCGGGAGGGATGTTATGATTCCAGACAAGCTTCACGCTTCACTAGATCTGAGCTGCCTGCCTGTGACCTCTCATGTCCAAAAATAATAGATTCTCATCATCAACCTGCAATTTTCTTTCCCTGCAGCTTTAGCCATAAGTGACATGGAGTCAGTCTTATTCTAACATACATATGAACTAACTTACTGAGAGTGCCCAACAGCTGATGAGTACGGCTGAGAAAACATTCATGTGGATATTTGTGGTGAGGGAGATAAAAGTTGAATCAGTTCCATTTTCAGAGAAAGAAAAGATAAGCAAAAGGAAAGTAAGAAATGAAAGGAAAACACAGCCTGGCAATGCAACTTCAAAACTGAAGAGTTTTTAGGTTCAAGTTTACCAGCTCTTCCACAATTGTGTCCTTTTATAAAATATATGTAAATGAAGTATAGCAGGAGCCGGCCGCTTCCAACACTGTTTTTCTCACTCGTTTCATCTTAAGTGATCATTATCCATGAGCTCAGCCACACTGCCAATTTCACAGCCAATTCACAAGCTCTCTTGTTTACACAAATGAGGAGCCGTACGTCACATTAACATTTTATGAAATTGGATGTCATCAACTCTCAGTGGATAAATAGCTGACTGAGATCAATTTGCCACAAAATGAAAACCAACCGATAACACAAAAACCTTCACAGACTGTATGATGATCAGAATTCTGCTACTCGGGTCAGTCAGAGAAGGTTTGGTACAGGGGCTGGTGCAGGGAACACTGGTACGTCCTGGAGTACAAATCACAGCACAGTTATTTCAAGCTTTCAGGTGTGATAATGTTGTTAATTATTTTGTGTTTTCTCAGAATATAGCACCCACAAATGATGAAAATGAAAATGGCGTGTGCTTGTGTTATGTACTATAGCAGGGCTGAGGTAACTTTGAAATGTCTGCTGATCATAAGAGGCCTTCTCAGTCCAGCACAGGTGTCAAACAGATGCCCACATGTGTGTGATAGAGCATAATGACTCTGTGCAAATTTGTGCTAAAATAGTCGAGTGTTTCCACTAAAGCATTTGTGTATGTGTGTGGGCAAGCCTTTCCAATTAGGGCACTAAGGAGGTCTCCATGGCGACGGCAGGGACGACCCATACTGAACATGCATAACGTGAGTGGCATCGCTTAGCTGGGAGCTAGTAGTGCCATTTTCCATCTCCGTGCCTGATTGGAGGAGAACACTGATGGGGAGGGGGATGAGAATGGCCCGAGAGGGGGAAGGAAACACATACAGATTTTGACAGGCAAACCAAATGCCATGATTGGACAAACCTTTTATGATCCTGGACTGTCCACAGAAGATATACATTTATATAAATATATTTAGAACACTTAGAGATTTAACTAAGGCCAATCTGTGCAACAGTCAGGCGATGGATCAGGTATTGCAGACCTCCTTATGATTGAACAAAGACCTTTATAATTAGTTTTAAAATTAAAAGAGATCTTAACCATCACTTGTGGTAGTTACATAAATGACATGTGATACATTAGGCTGCATGCACCTGCTCTCATTTAAGAAGCTGAAGTGAACTCTTATTGAAGTTATGTGCTTCAGTGTTTAAGTATTGTGTGTCTACACTCACTTATTGCAGGCAGTACACAACATGCAACAGAAACACAAACCAGTGCACAGACTTTTAAGGATAGCCAATCAGATTGCTGCCCATACCTTGTTCATGTATTTTTCCTCTCAGGCTCTCCAAAGGTAGGATAAAAGCAAACCCACATCTGCTAAAAGCTTCACTCAGGGGTCTGGGTGAGTTACTGAGACTTTCATGTGCTGGTGTTCATTATAGAGAGTGGATGCCCTGCAGATTCCTGTCTTTTCATCTGTAAACACGGGCCTGTACAGGTGCGTCTGCATGCTATCGCATGAGACGCAGTGCGTGTCGAGTAAAAAGATACAGAGGATTGTGACACACTGGTATCTAAGGTGAACAGTAGACAGTGTGCACAGGGCACAGTGGAGTAAAACCCAGTTACAACTGGTCAAGTCCCCATCTGAACGTTTTACCCATACGTCCAGAGTGCGTGTGTGCTTCAGTGTGCTTGTGAAAGATTTACCCTGGCTTATTTTCTTCCTGTTGATACTCTGTCCTTTGACGAGGAGTATTTGGCTAAGACAACCTCCTATGATGCCAGATGCTTGTAGCATTTCTCATTTTTGCTTAATACACAACGAGTTGATGTATGCAGAATACATACATATAAGTCTATTACATAACTTCTTTAAAAACAAAAAATACATGGACTCGATAAAATGATTAAAGTTTAATTATGAGATTGCATATTTAGGCATTTAAGAGACACTTTGACACAAGGGAGGGGAAGACTTACAAACATCACATGAATAAAGCTATATAGAAAATTGCTGAACTGTTTAAACAAACTGTAGTGTTTAGCAAACAAACATGACCACAGAATGCTGAAATTAACAATCAGGTCCCACTAAAGCAATATCACAAGTGATGAATGCCAGCGTCACTCAACACAACAGCCTGTGACAACAGTTAACAAGAGCTACTCTTTATTTTGACAAACTAACATATGAAACTAATTGCAGCAGTTTGTTATGCTGATCTGTGTGATACAGCGAATGTTTCAGTTCCAGAACTCCGTTACTACAGAAACAAGACATCTGGATTTTGTATCTACCCAATATCCACGCTAGCTTATTCTGGCTTTTCCTGATCTAATGATACAACCTCTGGAACGTTCTCTCTCTCACACGGGATGATGCTTTCTTCTGGGCGATGGTGTGACCCGGACAGTGTAACGTGTCTCAGGGCAAAGAGCCAGAGCATGAAGGGATTGCCATTTCCAATATGCTGCTCCCTTTGGGAGAGGAAGATGAGAGAGGAGATAAGATATAAAGAAAGCTAGAGGAAGTGAAAGAACCACATCGAGGATAATGAGATTGTGTGAGAGGTCATGCATCATTTAAAGCCTTTTTTTCCCCCAGTTTTAACCCTGTAATATTGACTGACTGTTTATTTGGGATCCATCACACACTGGAAAAGACACATTCTGTAATTCCACTGAAGGCTTCATGGCAACATCTCATATTATCTCCTCCTCTTCTCAACTTTCTCTGTCATTGTCTTCAGAGGTGTGAAAAGCTGTGACGTGGAATTCAGAAATAACTACAGATTCTGAAGTTATTTTTTTGTTACTAAGCAACCTCTTTTAAGTCAGCCCTCATAACTCGGTGCTAATGATGACGTGTAGTGCTAAATATGAAGGTTTAGATTGTCTGTTACCCACAGCTATGCTCCAATGAACTAAATTAATCAATGTATAACAAAGCTTAAATCAGCTCCTTACAAGTTTATGTGTCTGAGCAAATCCGAGCAAAGGTTGGGACACTGTTGAGTCATTTTTTGTTGCCATTAACATGTATCTTTATTGGGACAGAATACGACAAAAACATTTCTGCAAAATGCCACAAGCACGTGAGAAATAACAAATATCACTGGCATCTGGTCTCACACACATACAGTATGAATGGCCTTATCAACTCTTGAGCCATAAGATCCCTTGAGACACAGGGAGTTTATATTGCTCGCATCGAGCACAGGGAACAGAAATACAAAAATAAATACAGGACAAAACCCAAGAGCCGTGACATTTCTGATAACATTAACAGCTGTGTGACCCAATCCAGTAGGACACATCCAGCACAGGAACATTTCAGACGTTCTGTGGGCAGTTATACTGCTGCTGTACACTGGCTGGGGCTTCTGCTGCAGGCTGATATTTACCAGCAGCATGGCTGTGGGCATAATATTGCTTTTGTAACACTTCTATTTACAAGACATTAATATTGTATCGCACTGTAACTTACAGTTTAGAAACAATATGGCTGGTTATTTTTTACTTAGAAAACAAAAATAATTAAGTGAAAAGTGAAAAAAACAGGATCAACCGTTGTTTAATACATTTATGTATCTGTAATACATAAAGCTTTTACAATTGTTCCAAGATTTTATTTATTGGGAAACTTAATTTTTTTTAATGAACTTAAATGTTACCTTAATGAACATCAACAGTCTTCATTCTTAACCCTTAAAGGGACAGTTCACCTAAAAACTTAAATCACTTACTCATTCTCATGTCCTTCCAAACCTGTAAAACTTTTTTTTACTACAGAGGAACACAAAAAATATTTTGAAGCCTTCGATTAGATAGACACAAATCCACTGGGACATTTCTTAAAATATCTTTTGTGTTACAAAGAAAGTGTCATTTAGGTTTAGAATGAAACGAGAGTGAGAGAATGATAGCAAATGTTCAATTTTGAGTAAGCAATCTCTTTAACCAATGGGCTATCCTGAACTTAAAGGGGTAGACGGGCTGCTATAAAGGCTTGATCTCAAATGTGTACAGATAAGGAAAGATGGCAGACAGATTGTCTGTGTTTGAACACAACAAACAGAGCAGCATTTAATAAGCATCTGGACGTTTTGGCTCTGGCTGCTGTAGACCAACCTGAGATGAATCTTTCAAAGGTTTGTCGTAACATTTCAAGCACTGTGCTGAAAGCTGTCATGAGTTAAGAACAGCGTTCTCTCAACACCAGTGGAGAGTCTATGAATACTTTCCTAGAATTGCCCAGCTTTGATTGCAAAGAGTGGGTTTAAGAGGCATTAGTGTGTGACTGAGTTCACAACATGCACTGCTTAAATATTTCTCTGCCCGATTACGTTTGCTGAACACACAGTTTGTGCGCAATTAGCGAAGCTCACAGTATCTTAAATCTGATGAGTCGGCTTTATTTCAAGTTGAAAAAAATATTACCCTGCTGCCACATAAACTGAGTAAAAGCTGAACATAATAAAGGGCATTGCAGGGTCAACTCCTTCAAGAAGTGACCTACAAAAAAAGCCATTCACGAGTCAATGTTAAACTAAATGTTAAATGACATTTAAACAAAAGATTTTTAATGACACGCACACACGACAACCATTTCATCTGTACAAATCCGGCTATTTTTGCATCTCATGTGATTTGGAATATTTTACACTAACCAAATGTTACTTTGCATTAATGCAGCGTCGCTCAGAAACACACGCAAGAATGTGTGAGAGTCACCACTGATCTCAGCTCAATTCCAAAAAAACCTGCCCTAGATATTTCTTACAGTTCAACAACAGATTAAGATGCACTTACTCTGATCTCTCTAACGCAACATCCAGAAATATGAGCCGTGACACTGTGTATGAAATGATACAGTTGCATAGGTCAGCTTGCTGCATGGGCTGCCTCTCTCTTTTTTCTCCTCTCTTGAGGGTCTTGAATGCTTTCTGCACCTTGAAGCATATGAGAGCTACAGCTCTGCAGGTGTGACAGGGTAAAGAATCTTTGAAACTGAAAAGGTGAGTGTTATATCAGGGAGAGGACTGATGCATACACACACTTATCTTTGGAATATGCACTACACAGCAATTTCAGTTGCTGGCCCCTGCTTTGGGCAGAACACCAGCAGAAGCGCATGACCTCGGTACTGACCCATTACTGGTCAGAAACGTTCTGAGCACCCTACAACAATAAACACGTAGAAAATACAGACAGTGTTTCTGTAGACACAAACACCACCACACACTTCTAGTGGATCATAAGTCATGATTGTTGTACGAGTGTGAGATTTTATTTTAAATCCTGCCGTCTACAGTGGAGCTGAGATGATGGGCAGCTCTGAAGATCAATGGAAGCATCCGACTTCAAAGCCCTGACAGCTGGTTGGCATTCATCATGACCAGCTCACAGCAGCTGTGGTGCATTGAAGCAGAAAACTCAAGTCACATGCAGTTTAGAAGCTGAGCTGTGTGCAACATCTTAACCCTCATGTTAACCCTCTATGAATCAAGACCATTTAAACATAGATGAGAACATGCAATAAATAGCTGTCTATTTTTAGAGCTATGGTGTGCCAACTTTTCTTTTTCTTTTTCTGTTTTGAGTTTTTGCTTGTTGAATTTGCGCTTTTTCTTTGGTTGTTGCTGAATACCTTAAATTATAATCTTGAATGAAATATTTAGATGATGTTTATGAAAAACAGAGTCAGTCTCAATAGAGATGGCAGTAGAGTAAGGAGAGCTTGTTCTGTTTAAACAGTAAAATTGCAGGTTACTGTACATTCTTTACATGAAGTCAAACTGATGTTACTAATGAAATCAGACCCGGCAGCTGTAAATCATTATTATAACTGTTAACGTTTCATATTAGAATCAGGTAAACACTGATCTGGCATGTACGTACTTTCATTTTTAACCCAAAATGTTACTGATTGCAGCTTTAATGTCCTGTATTACAACCTCGAGCGCACCAAGCCCAACTGGATTCGAAGTATATGTGCTTTTATTTATTTATTAACCCTTCATAATCTGCAGCCCTGGGCATTGTTTTAAGTGTTAAAATGCTGTTGCTTGTGATTCAGGATAAATTTCATCCCGTCTTGTTTTTGAATGTTAGAGGAGTTTTCATATATTGACATTAAAGGTGCCGTTCACTTTTGTTTGGCTGAGAACTCTTGTTTGCGGATGGGCAGTGCGGTACAGTCTCTGATGTCTAGGCAGATTGTGCTGGACTCGCAGGTAATATTCACTGTTTTTCTCTGCATAGGTCTGGCTGAAATGTGACCACTGCTTCCTTTAAACAGCACAGAAGAGCATCATGGGAAAAAAACACAGCCTGTAATTCTGGTAATATCTGACAGTGATGCTTGTGTATGTATGTGTTTTCAAAGAAAAGTATATAAAGTAGCTCTACAGAATATACCAAAGCTAAAACACAAAAACAAACTATTTACTGCAAAGAAGAAATTTATTTTTTTGTATAAAATATGCAAATCAGGTTTACTTTCTTACTGTTAAACTTTTTGACACTTTCCACACTCATTTTGTGGCCACTTTGTGGTCTGATGTAAGACAACCATCCCCTCAGCATCAGTCTGTTTCTCTAAGATCACAATGTCAGGATGACAGTACAGCAAACACACGCTTAGACCAGATTCAAAACATCCACCTTCTCTTTGACTCTTCCTGTTAGCCCAGCGGAGGGGAGCAGAAAGAGCGTGTAGTTCACCTGACCTGAGGTCAGTGGCACGGCTGAGTGAGACCTCTGGGCACTCTGTAACCCCTCACTGACTCCGCTTCACTCACAGCCAGTGAAATCATTATCACATGACTCACTGGCACAGAACGTGATACTGTTAACATCTGTCTGAACAGCCAAGTTAAGTTTCTGCTCTAATTATAAAGGATGTAAAATGTGACATGATCATCACTGATCTGTGGCATGATAACAAGATCAGAAAGTGTGATGAGCATCATTAAAATCAAGCAGAACTCAGGCTGTCAGGGGCAAAATTCACTTTTTGCCAGACTGACTAATCGTAGGTAAAAATTATACTTATGTTCCATGATAATAGATTTATTTAGTGAGTTTTTCTTGCATATTTGTGACAGTGCAGATGATTATATAACTTGCAGCAGCATTTTCAACACCTTAGTTTTTTTGATGAAATTAAACCTGCCAGAAAATGTGTCAATCTTACACTGAAGAAAAATATGATGAGTTTTTCGTTTGAATCACATCGCTAGCATAAAAAGGCTCTTACTGTCATTTTTACCATTTGACTGAAACCATGTTGCAGTTCACTGTATATTTGATAGAACTTGATGTCTCTGAACATAACCTTAACTCATATTAGACCAGTTCAAATGAGAATTTGAACTGTCACTGTATCCACACTGCAAATACACGTTATAAAAAAATAAAGCACCACCATAAATTCTCATTTGATCGTGTGCAAGGACAGAACATAAAAAACCTTTACCATACCCTCAGTCACAAAAGCAAAGTTTTAAATGAATACAAGAATGCTGGGTTGTGTTCAGCTCGCTGTGTTTAGTGTGGCACTGATTAATGTGATATGTCCCGCTAATAATTTCATATCTAATTCCTTATTAGGTCACAGAAACAGGATTAACTACCCAGCATGCATTGCAGTATCCAAATACCCCCTAGCATATTACTTTGACATGTTCATCTGTCAGCTATTGATAAGGTGCTATGCAACACTTTGTCCTAAATTTCCTCTTTAACAGACTGACGCATTAATGCGAGTCATGTGACACAAGCTGTGATACATGCAGGACAAGGTTATTAAAAGAACAATCTGAGAATTAGCTGGGCAGAAATCAGAATGGACGAACCGGAGATGTGAAACGCTTCGCTGATTAGTGAATTAGAGAAGAAATGAAATAGTATAATGTGATGAATTAAAACACTGGCCATAGCCTGCACTGTTAGGAACAGGTCTGAAAAACAGCCTGTGAGAGAGACAGATCAGTGTGCTGTTTAAAGTGTGGAAAAAAAGAGAGTGAGCGAGAAAAGACAGGAAAGAGAGTCCTAAAAGCATGTACAACGTGCCCCTGATGCACTCAAGTGAGGTCCAAGCCATTGCTTGCTAACAGCACTGAGAAAGCTCCAAAACATGTCAGAATGGTCCTCACCTCCATTACTGGATTTCACACATCCCCAAATGATTTTGTTCCGTATTCAGATGCCATGTGTGTGGAGAGATGAATGAGTGGTCCTGGCGGCATGTTGATGGTTTTCACAGATGAATTGATTTTCGTAATTTTTTCTTGATTGTTCTCAATTATTGTTGATGCGCTTTGCATAACAATATGACCAACATCTTTCAATGGGTTTCCTGGGGCTTTGCTCTCCACATGAGAGTTGTGATTAGCGAGGGCTGGCTGAGCGGCTTGTCAATCTAACCCGTCAACAACGAACGTCTGACACGACGAACGTCTGACACGACGAACGTCTGACACGACGAACGTCTGACACGACGAATGTCTGACACGACGAACGTCTGACACGATGCCTTCTTATTGTGGAACAATTTATGCTCCCTCACTCTTAGGCAATAAATAAAAATATCAAACAACAGGGCCGCCTATTTGATCCAATTGCTTGACTTTATTTGCCATAATCCTTCATTTCCAGGTTTTATGTGATGTCTTTGTACTTCAGTAGAGTGCTGGTGAGCATGGCCTCATTGACCCTTCAGTCAGCCTCGTCTGTCTCTTTATAGATGACCATTCAGAATTCCAAGAAAGGTTTTCATTATTATACTGTAACTTATTTTACAGAGTTATTCTGGAGGGCTTTTAACAGCTTTGAATGAACTCATATTTTTAATGTCACAGGTGTAACGGACTGTGTGTATTCCTGTAAG
>JAZGTK010004402.1:0-24692 GCA_036877625.1 Ambastaia sidthimunki | reverse complement strand
TCTGTGTCGCAGTCTATCTCGCTGTCACTGCTCATGCTCGGCAGTGTGTGGTGAGACTGTTTCTGACAGAGAAGAGCTGCAGACAGATGTCCAAGTGTTTATATGAACCATCACGTTTAAGTTCTACTATGTTCATGCCCATGTCTTTTTCAGAAGTGCAGTACTAAACTGTATATTGCCTACTGGTGATATTAAATCTTATTTATTTGTATTGTAAATTGTATTGCTTATTTATTTGTATTGCACACACTTTAGAATGCAGTTAATATTTGTGAAAGATATAAATAAATTATATTACGGTGGCAAATAAGAACTAACAAAAAAATCTAAGCAAATAAAATGTTTAAACAAAAAGAAATTGGAGACGAAAACAACCTCCTCTGGAGAATTTAGAACTGTAATATTACCAGAACAAATCAAATTTTATGTGCAGCTAAATGAGTGGCATTTGCTCACAGTGTGTGCAGTGACTCATAAGACCAGTCAAGCTGTGTAGTTATGTTCTGATTTTCCTGTGAGTTTTTGAGAACAGATCTTCCTGTCTCACCTTCATCGGGACGTGAGGAAGATGAGGAGGATGGCTCAGCCAGTGACAGCAGTGACTGATGGATCTCACCAGTGCTCTCTTGGTCACAGTTGAGGGAGTCGTCCATCAGCAGACCAGACCTGAGGGATGCAGTCTTAGCAAATGAGTGTGTGTGCTACTTTGTCCTTACTACAAACTTCCTCAACAACATCTACAACACTTGTCTCGTATTCACAAATTAAACCTTTATTTTCCATTCAGGATTATTTCACCACAAAAACACTTAATAGCTAAATATAAGCATGATGAATTAGCCATTGTGCTTCATGTTATCTGAGCTAGTTAATGGTGCAAAAACAATGTAGTAACACTTTACTGCAGCAGTATCCACTATATTTTTTATTGGTAGGGTATTATAACCCAAGTACAGTGGCTAGTTTTAGTGCATTACCCGACGGCTGGAGTCCTGCGCTGCTTGCTGCTGAATGCAGGCGCTCCATTCAGAGCTGAGATGCTGAACAGTTCAGAAGATCCAAACAGAAGCTCCTCGTGTTTTGAAGGTTTATCAGAGGAAGAGGAGCTGCTACCCAGAGAGGGAGGAGAACTCTGCACACTGTGAGGCTGGAGGGAGCCTGCAAACCACAGATTAACCGTCTGAATATACCCTGAATTATCAGACCAGCTTTTGACCACAACTCTTTGCTTTTTACATCAATCCAGGTACTTTCAAAGCAATTGTTGCTTGTCTCCATAAAAACTCACTCGTGAGATGGAGAGAGAGCAGAGCATACTGACCATCCAGTGAAGAAGGTCCCTCTCTGGGACACACAGCAAGTTCAGCTGGTGACTCCCGTCCAGCTCCTCTCAGATCTTTCTCACCAGCATCCACAGCCCTGTGCAGGGAGAGGCCACCCGGCGCTTCCACGCTCTCCTGCTTTGGAGAACCAGCCTTCTTCACTCCTGGGACAGAGATCAAAGCGAAGTCAAGCTAAATCCAAACCAACACAAACAAATATTAACAGACACAACTCCAAAAATCAGAAAAGGTTGCTTTGATTCAATATGCTGTATATAATGCAGACCTTGATATAAAACAGTAATAACCCATTACCACTGCGAGAGTGTCGTGATGAGACGGGCCCTTGGAGGTCCATGGAGGGGCCCTGCTCATGGTTCGAGGCTCCTTGAGAGGAGACCCGAGGATTGGCTCCACCACGAGCCTCCAGCTGCACTTTTACATCAGACATCTTACTGCGCACTTCAGCCATCTGAGCCTTCAGTCTGATCAGAACCCCTGAATCCGGGTTCGACCGCCGCACAGCCTGGGGCCGACGTTCACGCTCTTTACGAGACATTACTGTAGCCGCTGTCAATCAAAGATAGCTTATGAAGCAACATACATATTTTGATGCTTATTTTGGGAGTAGTACTGCAGTAGCCATCAGAGTTCTGTTTACAGTTTACATTGACTAAAATGAGGCATGTTTGATTTTGACACCTTGGGTTTGGAGCAGAGAGGCAGGGGGCCGGGGATGCATCCCCCACAGTGACTCCACATGGCTGCGGTCTTTCAGGTCCAGGAGCTGGATAAGGATGACCGGGTCGATCTCCAGGAGACTGGATGAGGTCGCACCTGCCCCACGCCTTGAACTTCGGGAACTTGTAGCGGAACCTCCTGACCAACAGGGGGAGACAGTGAGTTCAGAGGCAATACTGCCTGTGTGTTTGGTGACATGTTTTGCAAAATATTTTGATACATTTTACTGATATTGGTATCGACTACTAAAATTGTCATTTAATTAGCTTCAACTCACTTGGCCGATTAAGCCATTCGCTTTAAATTGAACCGTTTTTTTGTAAACTGTTTTTGGTATTATATCAGCAACCTGCATTCTGGATACAGATTAGACAGATCTAGAAAGATTAGCCACTGAAAATCTTATAGGCTAACTCCTTATGACAATCCTCATAGCCATAGTCAGCCTACCTTTTACCTGACTATCTAAACACAGCTCTAAAAATATACAGTTTCAGTTAAAAGGTGTATTGAGTGAGAATGACTGATGACAGTTTAATGCAGTGAGCATTAATATCTTCTAGCAAACAGCGTTTTAGACTCTGCAGGATCTTCAAAGGCTGATATGCTAATTTGGCTTGATTACATCACTACGAATGATTAACAAGGTGTCGCCTCCGATGACACTTCAAAGCCAAGTGTTTCAACACACCAGATTGTCGTATGCATGACACTCGCATTAGAAAAACAGCATTATTGCTACAAATGAGGCGACATGGGGGGAGAAACGCTGGTTCACCTGTTGCCCCGGCAACATCCTCAGGTAATTCACCCTCTTCGAGGTCCAGATTCCCACTGTACTCCACATCATTCTCTCCAGACCTAGAACAGATGTGAATTCATAACATTCATTATTCCTCCTGCCGCTATACATTAATGCCTATATCTCTAGCATTACCAAAATGCCAATAGGAAGTTAACAAGTCTCTGATCCATAACCAGACTGCTGTAAAACTTGTTAGATGTGTGAACAAGGTTTTTAAGGATTAATTGCAACCCGACAGAGGAAAATGGGGCGTGGCCATTCAAACCAGGATTTGCATAATTCCCCCCATCAATAGTAAGAAATGGAACAGTCTGAAATAAGCCGCTCCACAGGAGGTGTGGATGGAGATCAGCTCCAACATCCAGCTGAATGTGTGTGTGTGTGTGTGTAACACATGCACTATTGTCTCAGGCTGTAGCGTGTGATGAGTCATTTCTCTCCAGTGGTTCTCTGTGCTTATCTGCTACAGTATTTATAGAAGCTGAGAGCCTGCACTCTCTGAAAACATCAAACCAATACCAGCACAAGCCCCCCTTCTTTAAGTCTTTCTCTGAACCTCAACTCAATCTTTACTTTGATAAGCAATTCTGTATGTTACAAAGATATTTTAGTGTCACGTTTAGAAGATTTGAAGGCAAATGTTGTAACATTAGAAGAGTAAAGTCTTATTTTTTTAGTCTCGACTAGAAAGTCTCCACTTGAGCAGAGTAATATGTCCAGTTTAAAAACATGTTTAACAAGGCAAATTTGGTTGGTGAATCTCAAATAAGTCTGATTACGGTCCAGTTGTTAATCATAATGTACAGTACAAATGTATCTAAACAAGGGTTTTACTTTTACAAATAGCACAAATACAGTTTAATCAAATAAATTCAGTCCAACGTAAAAATATGATGGTGGGGATGTCTGTGTCCCCCCATAGCAACAAAGATATCCTGCAGGAATCCCTGGTGCCCATGCTGGAAAAGCCAGAGATTTTGAGAAGAGCATTTGTAAGCAGGAGGCTGAGCTCTGATGACTCATTCGTCTCATCTGGTTTGAGCAGAAAGTGTGTGTGTGTGTGTGTGAGCGGGCATGAGCATGAGCAAAAACATGTGAGGTTCTGACTCCAGCATCTCTTTACACAAACACGAGCACTCTTACGGATCCCACACAAGTCAAAGCTGCTGATAGTGCTCGTTGACTCAGATCGTGATGGACGGAAGATAAAGAAGCACTCTGCTCTGCTTAAACACACAGTGAGAGGGGTTGCCTGTCACAAATGAAGCTGCAGCCCTAATTAAAGTGCGTTTTCAGACCAGGAGGTGGATACAGCTGTTTCCCTTTGGCACACAAAGAACCATGTCCTTCACAATAATCTCAGTATTTAACATCACAAAGACACAGGAGCGTGATAAGAATGGCTTTAAAAAACACTTTATAACGTTCACAATATTCTGGGTTTATATTGAGAATTTTCTGTATTATTAGATCAAAGTTATAAAATATTGTAAAATAATAATGATTTACTCTTTAGATCCTGTTTAAAGTTGTTTTGAATAGACAAAATACACACAACTGTGACTGCACATTCAGACAGCATTAAGCCAGTATATACTGTGTGTTACAGTAATTGTAACTATGGTAACAGAATAATTCCCACAATAAAGAATATATTGAATATACAGTAAGTTGGCTTGGCTTGTTTAAAAGCACATTGTGGAGTCTCTTCATTTTCTTGTGGTGTACTTACATGGTCTCCTCATCGATGTCGTTCTCCTCTGTGTTACTGGTGGCCGTGGAGCTGCCGGAGGTGCTGCTACCATCCAGAGGATTGATGTCTTCTTCTCCAGTCAGACAGTCCACCTCCAGATCTCCATCAGACAGCTCCTGATGTTACATCAACATCAAACTGATAAACAGTCACTGTAACATCACACTGACAGTCATGTAGCTGTCAGGCCTTCAGGACTATTACGATACACTTACAGGCCCGTTTTCTTTAGATGTCACATTTACATGATGTTGATCAAGATTTTGACTGTCAACAAAAGGTCCATGAAAACCACAGTTGGGGGTCTGCTTCAATAAGACTATTTTTTAAAAATTTCTGGTGTATAGCAATTTCTACAGTTATTAAAGGTATTATGTAGTGTTAGCAATAAAACCTAGCATCCTGACATTAGAAATCGGCTAAAAATCTGTGTGTGTGTGTGTGTGTGTAAGGGTCTCTTTTCTAATTCTCAACCCAGAATAATTAATAAATTACTCCAACAAAATTGAATGAATTTATGAATGCTGCTTTTTAGCTTTCCTTACATTAGACTCATCATGGTGTTTTTTTTCATCCTCATCTGCCTTCGTCTCCGTGGAGGTTGCTTGGCCCACCTCCTCAGATACGGAGATCTTCCCCTGACGTGAGTCTCTTCCTGAGGAAGCTGTGGGACAGAGGCGGCGATCAGGAGAGGAACTCCGAGACTTCTGTCGACGGAACAGCTCGATAGCCAGTCTCTGAACACAGCAGCAAAGCACAACAAACCTTGTTTTAACACTTTCTGAAGTAATATAACAATCCAGCACAGGAGTCTGAGTTAAGGGTTTCTAAAGTCAATATGGAGGTTGTTAAACTGACCTCTTTAAGGTTGTTGATCTGTTGAATATTGCTGGACTGTGCCGACTCCAGCTGAGTTATATACCAGTACTGATCCCTACACTTCTGAAAAAAGGTGGGAGATCGAACCTGATATCTGTGAGGTTAAAAAAAAACATGCATAAGTTAAAACTGAAATGAACTGTTTCTGGGTAAAAATTCCTGTAATTGGGGAAAAAGAAATACATGGGGAAAAATAAAGCATTTTAATTTGTACTTTACTTCTCAAAGCAATAGTAAAGCAATCAAAGGATCTACTAAACATAAGAAAAAGAGCTATGGACCTCAGCACAAGAGTGTCAGTCTGCATATTGAGGTATCCCTCACTGGCCAGAAGATCCAGTCTGAAGAACCGGTTATATCCCCAGCACTCCCCCACCTCAAAGTCTGAAGCAAACTCTCTGATGATGTTTTTGGTGGGGTCACTGGAGGCCTGGTGGACCATCTCCACCCTGTATTCATACCTGAGAAAACATCGTCAGTGAGAAACACTTCCTGTGCACTGTGAGTAGTTTCACAAAAACAGGAAGTGATGTTACTTAGGTCATTTTTGCTCTGAAATGTCTTACTTGGAAGTCTCGGGAAGCCCTGCCGACAACTCCAGAAAGACGGAAAGATAGTTTCCCCGCACAACCCCGTTACCATCCTGAAACAAAATAAATCAGTCCCAAGATATGAAAGACAATGACGTGACAAATGGAAAGTTAAAACAACAAAACGTCTATTCAACAGAACATGTTTTATTATAAAAAGCATTAAAGCGCAATATATAAAAACAAGAGAGGAAAATGACAAACCTACCGGGTACACCTTCAACCTCCAGCAGAGACCTGATATCTGGAGAGGTGGGCTATAGACGGGGTCCGCTCTCTGCCGCAGAGTGCTGAAGACATAAAGATAACACCAATTCAATTCATACAACACAACTAATGCAGCATTCAATTTGTAAATTGAAGAAAAAAGGGAGATATTATTACCTAAAGTTTGCCAAAACAAAAGTGCTTGAATCATAGGCAGGAACGAGCTCACTGAGGAGAAAAGATATTGAGTTTTTTAATACATGTAGGTCTTTATTTAAACAAAGAATTTCTTTTTAAAACAATTTAATTAAGACAGATTCGCTAGTGAATCATTCTGATTGATTTGTTAACTAGTTAATCAATTTAACTAAACTCCTCACACATCACTCTGGTGTTAAAGCAGGTTTTACTCTAGCTAGTGAAATGTCTGAGAGCACAACTAAAAAAAATGTTTTTCACAGTAGACATTGCTGTGCCTTTTCAGCTATGAAAATCAATTTTAATATTCCAGAGTATCTTCAAGGTTTTTCCTCGACCAATCACTTCAAAACAGCTTTAGATATAATAATGCCATAATGTCCTGAGGGAGCAAACCAGAAGGCCAGTTTTTAACAGGAAACAAACACTGCATAAGCAATGCGAGCATGTTTATTCATCATGTTCACGGTCTGTCAGAACGTGTGCAGAAGTTCAGGCTTTCATCTTGTCCCCGTTTAAAACGTCAGATTAACAGATGCGGCGTGTACCTGGTGAAGTCTGGTGGGACGGGTGTAGTGACAAAAGACTGCATTGGTTTCCTGTGAACCTGCTGGAACATGAGCAGAATCTCGGGACTCTTGGAGATCAGCTCGCTCTTACTGCACGACCTCAGCTGTGGAGCGCAAACACGCTCGTGTCAAAGACCAAAACATCTCAGTCAGCTTTACTTTACTGCATCACACTGAGGTCACGTACCTGATGTTCAACTTCCTGCAGCAGAGACTCCAGAAGCTCTGTCTCCTGAGTCAGAGACGTCTTCTGTCCTGTGGAAACAGCAGATATACGTTAGACAAGAAAGATCAGAACATCTGCTTGTGTGTGGACCACACCAGAAGAAAAGAGATACCCATGAGCGTGATGAGTTTGTTCTTGAGTTGATTGTCGAGTCGTGCGATCATCATTTCAACGGCGTTCCGGATTTCCCGAACCCTCTCATCCTTCGCTCCGCGCACCGCCTCCACGTTTTTCTCCTGAAATCCATAACATGCTAATGAAATGAGCCTAACCTGGAAAATATTTTTACATTTTAAAACTAGTTGTTTCATGACCTAAAGCTGCACTCCGTAACTTTTGCCTCTCTGTCGCCATCTCTGTTTGTAACATAAAATTGCAGTTTATTTTATGTACTTTTCTTTACATATGTTGAAGTTAAATGAAGCCAAACTGACATATCCTCGGAAATCGGCCCTGACAGCTCAAATTATAAATCATTATTATAAACGTACTGCTGTGAATCAGGGTAAGGTTAGAAGACCATTTTGAACACTGATCCATTTTGAACTTTGTTTTGTTCAATAACTGATTTTTATTAATTTTTAACCAAAAACAGTTACAGATTGCAGTTTTAGGTCAAAGTTAGTGTTAGTGTTAAAATTCCCAAATCCCTTTGAAAAACTTAAAGGGATCAACATTTAAAATTTTCCTCCCAGTCTCAGTTTAAACTTGACATTATTATGAGTTATGCTGCCATCTCGTGGACAACAACTATCATTCAAAAGTGAGATATACAGTAATAGATTAATGTGGGTTCCTCATTGTCCTGTTGTGTGACATTATGCAAAATGCCCTCTGGAGCACTTACCAAATCAAATATATGTTATCAGATCATATTTGATTTATCATTATTAGACCCATCTAAAGGGCTTTCTGGCTGATACAGTATCATCTATTATAAATCGTCAACTCAAAACACGTCTGAATGACTCTGTGTGGCCTACTCACCACTTCCTGAACCAGACTAATGAGCTCCATTAGCCGGCGCCGTAGCTTAGCAACCTCCTCGTTCACCTTTGTCACATGCTGCTCATAGATCTCAGCCAGGGGTTTGAACGTGTGACCTCCATGCTGAGGAAATATGAGGACAAATACGCAGGTTCCTAAATGCATTCTGTTTGAGATATATTGTATTTTTGAGTGGTTGCTCCTATATGTGACAACACATCTCAGGACATTTGTATGCGAAGAGGAAATGACATCATACAGTCCACACACAGTCCACCAGCTTGACTAATTGATTTGGAGACAGAACTGCGTACCATGCCACCCCACAGCGCACACTGGTGACAGATACACTTCTTACAGGTCCAGCAGAACACGCTCAACTTCTCGTGATGGTTCTCGCACCTGTTGGGAAGACAGAATGAATTACTGATGGTCACTTTGCAGTCCAGTCACAGAATAAACTATATGCTTAAAGGAACAGTACACCCCAAAATGAAGAAACTGTCACTGATTGTTTACTACAACAGAACAGTATTACAGCGTGAATGAGTGTGTAGCTCACTTGTCTTTGTCGTTCTCCTCATGTTTTGTGAGGTTGCACAGCTGCAGAGTGTCCAGCTGTTGTGTCACTTCCTCGGCCCAGCGACAGTTCACCAGTTCCCTCAGCTGAAGCGGAGCTCTGAGTTTGACATGCGAGTCTTTATTAGACACATTAAAATGAACGTTTCTGTCATGAGCAGAATATAATGGCTTTATTTTTATTATTGATTTATTTGTGGGTGGACTATACCTTTAAGAAAAAAAGAGAAAGAGAATCAATCACTGAGAACAACTAATGTGTTGATGTTTTATTAGAAATCATTGTTAGATTTTTAGATAAGTGATAAATTGGTCCAGTATCAGCACTCATTATATGAATTTTGGTTAAATTGAGCTTCTGTTTGTACACACTGTTTAGATTATTTTGGCAATAATGTAAGTGTGTTTCTTGCAGGACGATAAATTCACCGGTATCTCTGATCCAGAAGTCTAAAGCGTTTTTGGATGAGATCCTGTAATGTAACTAATCGATGCCTCACTGAAATGAACTCATTCTGTGAGCACTAACAATAGAAAGATCAATACTGATTCCTTTGGGGTTTCTCATAGAATAAATATTTCGAGATTAACTTTAGATAAAGTCACTTACCGACAGTGGGGGCATTGTGCTCTCTGCTCCGTAAGCCATCGCTGCCAGCGAGAAAAAACAAAAGAAAGCTCTTACTGACTCCATTTGCTAATTGACAAATGCTAGTTGGCTCATCCAGTATTTTTATGAGGTCAATTATTAAAATGGGGTTTAAAAGTTTTATTAGTAGGAATCTGTTCAACAAAATCTGTTTTGTACTGGGCTGCACTTGGAATGTACATCTGGAATTTTCAATACAGCTGGAAATCCTGACAATAAAAAAAAGATCTAAAATTATAAATGGAGACATTTTTGAAAAATCTTTCTGTAGCTCTTGTCACATCAAGCTTCTGAAGTCATCAATATGATTTTTGTTTAATATTCTTAAGCTATATTTTATCGTTCATCAGTTGCTATATTGTATATGATGAAGGTGTTGTTTTAAATTAAACGTCTCTTATCTAATAGTAATTCTGTTGTGACAAATTAAGATCTTAAGCCGTTTCCACTTCATCAGTTTCCACTCTGAATTCCCTACATTCAAATTCCCTCATGTCCCGTCAAGCTAAATGCTAAAGACAGCACAGGAGGTCCCGTTTAATTAAACAGGCCTTCGGTGCAGTGTGAGCATTCTGCCACTTGTGTTAGCGTGTGTGTGTGTGTGTGTGTGTGTGTGTGTGTGTGTGTGTTCACCCGTATACAGCTAAAGCAACACAGTTTGGAACAGTGAGGGCACAGCCGAGCGTCCCGCAGCTTTTCCATGCAAATGAAACAGCGGAAAACTTCCGCTATGCTCTGAAGAGAGACGAAAGAGATACAGAGGGATAAACATGAGACTGTTCTGTCATCTAGAAAACAACACAGATTAATCCAAGTGAATGCAACAAGCTTTTCGCTAGTTAATAAATGCATGACTTACAAAACTTTACTACAGGGATAGACAATTAAAGCTCAATACAAAAAACAAATACAATAGCAGCTAAAAACCTACAGAGTTAATCTGAAAGTCTTCTTTTACTTAATAAAACTTGACACAAACAAATATACTCTGAAACACAATGTGAAACAATTACTGTATGTTCAAATATCACATTTCTGACCAGCACAGACATTAGAAGCTATATCAGACACTAAACTCGTACAGATGATTTACATTATGTAAAGGTTAAATGTTTTACGTTTGTGGTTTAATCATACAGCTTTACAAAAACAATTACAATACGATTTCATGCACAACTTAGACACTTTTTAGAGTAACATACAACTACAGTGACCTGTACACATACCTCAACACTCTGCTCATCCATCTCAGCCAGATTTACCTCTAAGAGACAAATATCTGCTAAGAGAATCCTGGTATGAGAGCCACTTTCACTGTGTGAAAAACAGACAATATACATGTTCATATTTCACTAATAGAACAATATCACACGCACACAGCCGACCAGGTCATATAAGGATAGTTTACAGTATTCTTCTAAATTGTACATCCCTATACATGTCTGGCCAGGCAGAATAGATGTGAAAAGTGACACAAAGGGTATTGGTTTGCATGAACATTACCGTATGTAACTGCAGATGGCCAAAACATAAATAAAAATAAACACCAAATATATTTTATGCACTGCCAAACACGCTACATGATACATCTGCCATCCTCAGTAGGAGGCTATTGTGGTTTATAAGACACATAACGGTATGAAATACAAGCAACGGATGGATTTGTGTTTACAAACTGTTTAAGGCATAAATATGAAAATGAATACACGAATGGTCAATATAACAGCCAGATGGATCCATAACAAACGTTGTCATCTTTAAAAACAGTCTACAGAGTCAAATATTTAAGCACATTCATTAAAAATCAGGCTTGTGTTTGAGTATGGCTAGCCTTGAAACCCAAAACAAAGATTTACAGAGCAGAGGTTAAAACAACAGACCATTAAAACGAGAAGACAACCCAAACACAACAAAAACACACGACCAATCGCCCAGACAGGGACTCTCAGGTGATACAACACAGGTTAGCACATTAGCAGGTTAGCTGAGGTTTCAAAACTACACCATGCAGAACCAACTCTCGTCTGTCAAAATGACGCATTTACCTTGCGACACTGCCCTCGATAAACTGAGCCCGTCGCTCCAAATGTGTCTACATCAAACGCGACTAACTTAGTGTTTCATAACCCGGTATTGTAGAACCAGATTGCTTGTTTATAGCCAGCAGGGAATGTACCGCCTGAATGCCAATGTCAGTCACCATTGAAAGCCGTGTCAGTCACCATGGGAAACCGTATCCACCAATCGTTTTCGTTGTTGGTGGGCGTGTGCGATTGTATTAGCCAATCACAGACAAGCATTTTCGAAAAGGCGGTGCGTTTAGCGTCTGTACACGCCTACTTGATAGCGCCAACATCAAATTTATAATTTATGACTAATCGGTGTAAAAATGTGATTTATAAAGGCAAATAATACTACTATATTAAAACTACTTATTAAATAATTAATTTATTTTTAAAGGGCAAAATACATTTTAGGGTTATAAATAGGGTTTTAAAAATATACATTTATTTCTTATAATTATACCATACGGATAAACACCAAGAAAGCAGTTCAAACTAATACACGAGTAAGATGTATAATGTATATAAGATTAATAATCAATAATAATCAAATAGCATATGTTATATCAATACCCAAACCAATGGAACAAAATTGATTTCACATATTGACTGAATAATGCTGTAACTCATGACCTCATAACTCATGTAACTCCGTAACACTTAGTAACTCATGACCTCAGTGTATCACTTGTGGAGTGTCTGAACTCCTGAGAGAAAGTGACCTACATTCTAAACTGAGAACATCAGGAGACCTTCAGGTACTGCAGAAGCATCGTATGAGACTCAGGTTTGGTGGGGCTGCAGATCTGTTTTGGATGTAATGAGCCATTTTCAAAGTCCCATATGAACGCATGCAAATTAAACAGTTATATTCAGGCTATACCCAATGAGAGCAATACATCTCATTATTGAGATATTTGAGGTTGCAGACTGACATCTGCACATTCTCAACATCTTCAACTTTTACAAGTAAACAGCCAATGAGAACAAGCACCAAAACACCACAGGACTTTTAAAATCAGTCTTCAATGTAGGGTTTACAATCAGGTCCATTACTGTTCATGTTTTTGGGGATTTTACCATGTGGTGTCAGTAATGTGCCACACTTCTAAGAGACTGATATTAAAGAGTTAACATGAAAGATTATCTGTTTAAGATTAACAAAAAAAAATCACAGACCACAAAATACCACACCTCAAGTTTGTTATATTTACATCATAAATAAAGTAATTTAGTTAAAACACCACACACAGTCATAAATCACCATAATTGATTGACACTGATTATTTCCACACAAGTATAGTGTTGTGCTAAGTACCTGTTACAGTTACACCTGGGATGTTATTAAAATAAAAACCGAATCACATTTAAACTGAGAGTACAGTTGACATCAATTGCAAGACATATTAATGCCATTTTTATCTTTATGTACATTTTGTTGTTACCATTACAGTATTTTACGGAGATGTGAACAAAACGTGCAGCTTTATATCAACGCCAATAATGCATTTTGTTTTGCAAACAAACAAATACATATAAAATAATGTTTACTGTCTGCACAACATTATAGCTGATCAGCTGAAAACAGTATTTAGGAATGGTCGTCTTTAAAATGTACCATTTGTAAAGACGAGTAGAACTTTCTGTCAGGCATTTATAACATATCAAACTACCCAACAAACTGAGTAAAACTTGGAATTTGGTTTAACTTGTTTTCAGAATAAGTAAGCAGCAACACATTTTTATGCCAACGAATACGATCACGGCCAAGACAGTCACCCAGGAGGACTGGAACATCCCTATTCAGTGACAATGACTTATTTACATAATATGCTGATATGTTGAGTATGGGTGCATTAAAACTGCCATATTATTAGGAGGACATATTAGCAGCTATTACACTGTGATTTAATAGCTAATAAGGTTGACCTAATCTATGACAGATCTTCTAAAGCCAGGTTTGAAAAGCTTTAGTCTCAAAAACTTTCAGAATCAGAAGCACAAATTAAGTCCTAAAAGAATTTAAGAAACAGATGATGATTTTACACGGAATGCTAACATCCATCTTATCCCCAATACAGGAAGTAAATAATCAAAGAGCTCTAACAGGTGAAGTAAGCATATTGCTGGCCACCAAAGACTAGTTTAGCCGGCTAACCAGCAAACACTTGAGGCTGCAGGGGAGGAGGTAACCTGTCGTTCTCCACGTTTTCCGCATCTATCGCGGACGCTCGAGGTTTGATCTCCAGTGGATATTTTTCCTGGATGTCCTGCACCTCACGGGCCACACTGTCCTGCCATTCTGCCAGTTCTGTCTGCAGGCTGCTGGCCTCCTCTATGACCTGCTGCTGTCTTTTTTCAAGGCTGGACAGGATGCTTAGATTTTGATGGATCTGGCTAAGCGCCGGGCTGATATGGGAGTCGGCCTGAGGCCAGCCTGCAGGATCGTCCTGCCTTCGAGGCGAAGCCTGACCGGACATGTAACGCTCAAAGTCCTCCGGGCTGAGATTCAATGACTGGGCGTCCAGTTTCTCTATGAAAGCTACAGCACAGCACTGCAGGAGAGATTGAGAAGAAGATTAAGTAAAAACAACAAAAGAGCAAGTGAGACAAAATATGAACCCAGAGGACTAAACTAGACTAAACTTAGAACAAACAATCAAGTTTAATCTAAACAATGCTTGATCTGTGTGATACTGGAACATGTCCATATCTAATGTAATGAACTTTACCTTTGGTTGTACTTGACAGGACCTGACATCCACTAAAAATGACCAGTTGCTTAAAAGCGTAATTTGTTTGCAGATGCCTCTTGGTTTTGTTTTTGTCTATTTTATCTAATGTTCTGAAATTCATTTAATTCTCAGGCTGTGTCCCAATACTTTTCAATGGCTACTAAAAATTGTGTGAACCCACCAGGTTGGTGAAGTAGTACCCATCTTCTCCTTTCATGAGTCTTGAGGGGTTGCAGAAGCGTGTGATGTACTGGATGTTGGACTGCAATCGGGGCGGATTGGCCTTCAACACAATATAGATGAGAGTGGGCAGGAAGTCGTCTGCTGAGGCTGGTTCATTCTTGGTGACCCTGATGGCGTTGAAAATATGCTTACTGCAACTGGTGATGCAGGCCAGTTTATCCTTCGGCACACGCTTGGAGTCCATCTCAATTATATCTATGGTACAAAAAAAACCTAATCTGTGATTTCCCAGAATGCACCTTGATGGAGAAAACTCCAAAACAACAGAGAAATGACAAAGTAATATAATGGCATGGAGAAGCTTTGCAGACCCACCTGTGATAGCTTTGACTACACTATCAGACACCTCTGGGATCTCCTCATCCACAGGAACACACAACATCTGAATGGTTACCCAGTGCAAGGCCCTGGAAAACCAACGATATTCAAGAAGCTAATCAAGACTTAAAGTGAAGTGTGTTATTTATGCTTCTCTAACAACACCAAAAAAATCGGAATGGGTTGAGCCAATCTTAATATATTAGGCTAGTCGGGATTCTCAAACAAATGTTTTGTTAGCACCACAGACCAGGGCTGCATTATATTAATTATAAGAGGCTCACCGAATCCTGTGCTGGGTGGCTAGATCTTTCTTCTCATCATCTGTAGTCTCTGGACAGAAGACACTTTTGTAGAGTCGAGTCATGATGTACTTTTCCACCTGGTCCATCACCCTGTCCACCTTCTCGCAGGAGCCTGGGGGAAGAGAAACACACATGGCTGTATTTCAAATGTCACAACAGCAAATTCTGAATATAAATTTTCATGATACAGTTTTGCATATATGACTCTTTCAAACTAATTTTTATGACAATTTGAGCATGGTGAAGGTAACTCCGCCCACCCACACTGAATTAGGTTGTCTATCATTGTAAGAAAACATTGCTAATGTGGTCAAAAAGATGGGGAATCTGATCCAATTACAGCATTCTAAAGCAAACAACATCCTCTAAAAATATAAAATCAAATTTCTCTGCAAACCTGGTAAGATTTTAACATGTCCCTTGCAAATTTTGTCTGACAAACACTGTGAAAAAAAATCTGTGATGTTTATCTGTAGTTTGTTTTATAACATCCCTCACACGTCACCGTGCTGGGAAAACAATGACATTTCTTGATAGATACTAGATGGCTGGATGCCGGGGCTGGTTGTACTGGATTTGCCCTGGATTTAGGTCAATTGTCCCTATGACTTCCAATGGCCTTTCATTTATAACCCTGCTGATCCACTGGCCAATCATGGAGTGCTATTTTAGTTGTGCCATTTACATTATAAACCTTTCAAAAAATTCAGATCAAATTTAGTCTAACACTGTAAGCTAGTGTTTACAAGTTTGTCATGCTTTAAAACCAAACATTTCATGCCCCAAAAAGCTTAAATGTGCCACACTGTTGGGTGACTGGTTTCATTTTGTAGACAGTCTTTCCAACAGAATTCCAAAGATATTTTATGGGTTCTGTGATGGTTGATTATTACCTTTAAAATGATTCATGAGTCTGTCAGACATGTTTTGGTAGAAGTCTTGCACACACTCAGACAGTTCCTCTACACCGAGATCCTGCAAATATGTATGAATATAAATGATTACGCTTTTTGAAAATGCCATTTAAAGTAAAAACCAAAAATACTAAATTCATCAAAATACAAAGGTGCACGACAAATAGCTCATTACAGTAACATGTCTTGAGGATTTAAAAAGATCAACATGTTAGTATTATAGTTAGCTTACAGTATTATTATATAAGCAACTAGAATGCAAACTTGCATACACACATACACAAGCTAGTCCTGAGATGTCTCGGATGGTTAATAATAAACACATGGGTGTGTGACTCTGGATCAACACACATTAAAGCCACACCTTTTTATTTCCCATGCTCTCTATGAAAAGACGGCTCTGTTTGTGGATCTCTCTGCCGGGCTTCTGCAGGGTCTTCAGGAACTCTATAAAGTCTCGTGACACCCGATCGGTCTCTAAGCTGGACTGTCGGGTGATGGAGGGGCTTGGTGTCTTTCCCTCGTGGCTCTCTGAGGAACACACGTATAAAAATGGAGCATGTTTACAAACAAACAGTATAAAGATCAAATCGAGACGCATTAAAGTGGTTTGAATTTTAAATGAGTTCATGAAGACTTTCATTCATCTAGGTCATTGCAAAATGTTGTGTGAAAATCAGCCCATTGTTTACCGACTAACAAAGCCACAGTGAAACATTTTGAAACAATGAGTCCAATTGTAACGACTGAATGTTACGCAACATTTTGCAAATCATTGAATAAACCACATAAACTGTTAATGTGACAAGACAACACGAGGTATATTAACAACATCTGATTGTTCAATACAAGTCCAGACAAACACAGAATCTTCCCAGAAGTAAGACTTGATGCTAAAATACTGGTTTGTTACCATGCCAACACCTTTGACATTGAATTGAAGATTGCAACAAAGTGTCCAACTAAATAAATCAGGACCGAAATCTACCAGCATGTTTACATTAAAGACTACACAAACTGACTAAAGTTACAGATATTTAGCATGGTCTAAACTAGGGTTGTGCTATATATGGTACTACAAAATGCCACAGTACCATCAGTCTAATATTACGCATAGAAACTAGTAAGTTTCATGAATCCATTTAACATTCATTTTGTAATTGATCTAAAATCAAAAGTCAAACAATGTCTTTGTTACAGGTTTATTTAGCCTGATTATTTGCACTGAGCTCAGCGTTTGCAGTTCCTGTGTGTTTTGATACAAACTGTGTAGTCTCTTAACAATTTTTTATGTATATAAAAAGGAACTAAATGCATTCAGCATTCTGAATAGACAGTTTCATTTCATCCAACCTCAGCCTAAACACTGTTGTGCCAGTCTTTGTGAATGCCCCTTTGACAACAATGGAGCACTGAATGGTAATCCGTGCTTCAAGGCTACAATGATGTGACGCTAATACCCACCTCTCAGCCTCCATACCAGAGCTGCCACAAGAAGAGAGGGCGATGCAAGACAATGAGACAGTACACATGAAAATGGCAGCATGAACCAAATTAGTATTTTTGATGCACACAAACACAACTAACAGAGAAATAAATGAATACACACAAAACTTAGTATGGCAGTATGTCACAAAGCTCCTAAGGGGGGTTTCCAGGCAGACATAAAATGTATGAATGAAATCGCCCACAGGGAAACATTTTCGGAGAGTTATTTGTGGTGCTTTGTGAAATACTTAAAAGAATAGTTTACCCAAAAATAAGTTTTCCAAACAATTAAAGTAAATGTTTATTAAGTCCTATAACGTTACTTGATATTCTTAAAACATTTACCTTGTGTTCTATGGAAGAATTCAAGTCTTACAGGTTGGCATGAAAGTATGACAGAATTCTCATGTTTAGGTAAACTATTTCTTAAAAATACAGAAATTTTTGTTTTCCTTTACTATATCAACATATAAGATAAAAACACAGATACTGTGGTCCAGCCCAGAAAAGACAAACACCGCAATCTCCACCCACATCCTTTCTCATCCTCCCCAGATCCTTCAGGCTCTATCCGTTACCTTCAGTGGGTGAGCCCATCTCCCAGGGTTGGGTAAAAATTCCCTTCAGATCCCTCAGTAGGGTTTCTCCATGGCTCTCCCTCCTACCCTGCAACTTCTCCTCTTTCTCTCGTTTCTCGTTTTCTTTTTCGGGGGGGACTAAAACACCCAGGGCAGGTGACACAGAAATGGGGAGTAGGGGGTGAAATGTGGACAACGACGGAAAATGTTTTGCTCAGACAAGATTGAACGAAGGGGAAAAGAAGGAGAAAAATGGAGAACACGTGGGAGAGATGGAGCGGAGATGAGATGTAAATGAAATGAAAGATGAGAAGCAAACTAAAAGATGATTGGATACATTTTTTTAAAAAATTAACCTTAAAACAACATAATAGATAAATAATGGGACTGATCGCAAATGGAATGGATATTTAAATAAACATGAATCAAATCATTCAATGATCAATAATACGCCACATTTTATTGATAAAGCCTTTAGTCACCTGAAAAGCTAAAATTATTTGCATTCTACACAACATTTGCATTCATGCCAAATTGTTGTGTCTGATGCTGGCAGAGTTTAAGGCTTTATCAAAGAAAGCATCTAATGATACAGGAAATGACTGGGACTCTGTATGATGGGGAAGAAATCATTTGCATATAAGTAAGCATGATTTCTTATCAGGAAAACAGAGGGAAGCACAAGTATGTGCAGTTTTCTATTTTGTGCTCTGATCTAAGCAAAATCTACAGGACTGACACACTGCTGAGTCGACAAATAAATGGAGATTAAACATCAGATTTATTTCTTATGAGCTCAGTCCAGTATAATAAGAAACACCTGCTCTGTAGTTGAACTCTTTTGACAGGGGCTTTCAGGTGCCCAAAACAACCCAAACTTTATTATAAGGGCATTATTTTCACATGAGGCAAATAAAAAATGTCAAAAGAACACACCCATTCCACAAACCACACCCACTATTTAAAAACATCACCAATCACATCCAGACCTTACAGCTCCATTCCCGCCCACTTCATACCTTTCTTAGGCGCTGTGCGGGAAGAGGGGCTGAAGAACTTCTTCACAGTGGTGACCTTGCGAGTTTTCTCATTGGTTTTCTTCTCCTCAAACTTGGAGAAAGTGGCGAGAGAGTGCTGAGAGTGGGACTGCGGGGGCTGGGTTTGAGAGGAACCATGAATGCTGACATAAGCCGCCTCCTCTTCCCTTTGCAACCTATGACAGAAAACACACTCTTGAATTTTAACATAAATCCTAATGTCACTCTGGATTTACATCAGCTTTCTTTAGAATCATAACTTTTAATCTTACAGCCTTTCCACAACTCTTATAAGCAGCCTGTCAGACTCACTTCTCAGCCAGGGCCCAGTCCTCCTGGATCTGCCTCTGCCGGGCTTTCTGGTACTCCTCTCTCCAGCATTTGGAGCACAGGCCCTGCCAGGCAGCATTTCCATAGTAACCGCAGCCCTTCTTGCACAGCAGTTCTGATTGGTCCACATGGATCCCCCGTCTCTCAGAGCGCTGACTCATTGTTTCCTTTTTGTCTGTGTAAAGTCAAGAGACAAGATTGACATTGAGGGATGTATTTGCATATTTTGGTGTCAGGTTATACAATGCACAACACAGAAATGGTGCAATAAAAATAGCTATCACCTTTGCTAAAAGAAGACAAACAAGAGAAGTCATTTGAACAATTTGAGCAGCGCTTACCCAACAGAAAATGAAACCATGTAAATGTCAAATACAAAATGCAAACATTTTAGAATGCAGAACTTAAAGCAAAGAAAAGAGAATTAAGCACAACAGTCTTACTATTGTAAATTACAAAATTAATATCTATAATATACTGTCTGGAAATGTAATGTCTGACAACACAACAATTTATATAATGTAATAACAAAAGACAAAAGTCTTTAGTGCAAAACTATGATCAACAAGTTTTAGCACTGGTGACATAAAATAGCATAAAAAAATAACACATTAGACATCGTTTAATGACGGTAGGTCCACAACCGTAACTTAACTATTATTTTACTATTAGAGAGTTATTAAGGGACCTAAGAAATAATTATCCACTGGAAAAACACGCAGCGTCATTTAAACCGCCGCAGGCTAACACGTCAAGCTACGTGGCTAAAAACAAACAAAACACACCGACAGTCAGGACTGGACTGTGTTAGATAATTATGCAGCACATATGTCCAAAGCTGTAACAAACAAACACTGTAAGCTAAACATGAAATTATTTTAATATATGTGCTAATGTACAGGACAGCGATGGATTACTGGTCATACCTCGTCACCGGTCTCCTCTCCGTGGATCGCAATGACGTCATTTCCGTGCGACGGCTCTTTGCGTTCTGTGGGCGGGGTTCTGTGGGCGGGGTTGTGTGTGGGCGGTCTGGGCAGGAAATGTCAACATCTAATACATTACAATTGTTTTCTAGTGCTGTCACCTTAGTTTAGAAATAAAAAGTCACTTGAATAAATTGCAAAATATAGGGTTTATTATCAGCACAATATTGCAAGTACATTAATGCAATACAAACAGTATTCACCAAATGTACAACAGAGTACAAGTATCAGTTCAGACTTGAGCAACATAAAGTACACTGGGCAAGACTGACAGTAAACCCCAGTTTGGATTATCAAATGCATTTAACTGATTTAGAGAGTAATTGCAGATTACAGAGAGCTCATGCAACCTCATGTGGCTTTCCCGGCTCTCGCAGCAAACTTATGGTATAATATAAGGTTTCCAATATTTTAATAAAATAACAATTAACGCTAATGCATTTGCTGAGGGCTATGCTATTAAAAGCATTAACAAATGCTATCTGCAGCAAAAAAAAGGTAAAAAAGTGCCAAAATAGCAAAATGGTGGCTAACAGTCTTATGAAGTATTATTTTAAACACTCCCTTAAATTTGTATTTAGTACATTTAATATCTAGTACATAAACTTACACTAAAAAGAAAATATCCGGTAATCTATTTTGGACTCATTGTAAAGTTTTATTAGTATTAGTGTTTTTTATTAGCCTGAATCAGTCTGTGGTATTTAAAAGTGATTTATGATTAATTTTAGAACACCGTATGTGAAGCTTTGTGTGGCTGTAAATGCCAGATGAGTCTTTTGTGTTTCTTGTACCGTTTTGCTCTCTATTGGCAATATAACAAAGATCTATTGAAGTCAAGTAAAACACATTAGGAAAAATCACCTTAAAATACTGTAGCGGTAAAACTCCTTCATGAACAATACAACACAAGTAATGACAGATCTGTAACTTGAGTCCAGTTGATTGATTCTTTGATCAAACCATTAATACATTCATTGCACTAACACAGAAAAACTCTGTTTCACATCATTTAAGTTCCTCTAAGAACAATTCCAGAAAACTTGTTAAAACTACAACTGGACAAAACGATTCCAAATATGGTCTACTTTAAATAAATGAAGCTAACAGTTACTTACAAAAACTAAGGGTACAGCTGCCGAAATAAAGGAATAATTCGGGTTGCAAATCATGGTTTCACAAAAAGACCTACCAAATTAACAACCAACAACTGCCGTCTCCATTGAAAGCTTGTCGTTCTTTCTGCTCAGTTGAGTTGGATTCCAGATCTCTGCTGGTTTCATGTAACTGTATATAGCAGCAAACATCACTCGCTCGGACCTTGTGCATCTCAGTTCTTGGCAAAAGAGGTTTAAGACATCCTAACCTTTCACCACCAGGTGATTTTAAACTCATAAATGGGCCTTTTGCAGTAGTAGTGATTAATCAGATGTTTGTCACAAACACCGATACACTGTTGGTCAGCAGTGATACCGCGCTCTGCCAGGTCGCTCACTATGCAATGAAGAAGGTCATAAACATCTGCCACGGCCTCCCAGGGACCGAACGACACGTCCACCTCACAGTTGTGCTCGAACAGCTTGGCCTCACTCTCCGAGCGCTCGAACCTCAGCGAGTTGAACAACGGTCTTTCATAAGGAGTGATGGGCATCTCCTCCTTGTACACGCAGATCTTCAGCTTCGCGAAACGAGCCTTTCGCTGCATGGCGCGAAGTTTCGCGATCTCCACGATGCGTTCTAAATTTTCTGAAACGAAGACGGCACAAGTTTAACTGTTTCAGCATGCGTTAGCAACAAAAAGGTCATGGGTTCAATCTCAGGAAACAGGCATCATGATAAAATGTTTACTTTGAAGTTACTTTGGATAAAAAATGTTTTTTAATTTAAATAAATTATAAGTAAATGTGACTGAGGTTTCAGTTAAGAAATGGGTCTATATTACCTTTGTAATAGGGCAAGAGATCAAGAAAAGCCTGTCGCACTTTTTCTCCAGTAAGTGGCTGTATGTCTTCCAGGTTTTCCAATAGAGGCCCAATAGCGTAGTACTGAGCTTCTCTGTGCACAGCACGAACACGGTTCCTCTGAGGCAGCTCACCCTCTCGCAAAAAATTCAGAATATCCCTAAAGTCAGAGCACTGAATCATGTTACCTGATTAGAACACTGAACCATCACGAACCTGACAATCTACTAGTTTCCCCAACTTCCTTTTTACATGACTAACCATATATGGAATAATAACCAGTAAGAAAAAATTCTATGACTGGTATTACAGGGTTTTACCTCATTATAAAGTATTAAAAACCTAAATCAGTAGTCCTATAAATAAAAGTGTTTATTTGGTGAATATGTGCACTTTTATTATAAACTATATAAATTATATATTTATAGTATAAACTCTTAAAATGGACAACAAGCAGTTATTTGAGTAATCCAATGAGGAAAAAAATAAATACAGAAGCATTCTGATTATCAAAATGTTTGCTTAGTATTTTTGGTTGCATGTGGGTAGTGGGCACTAACCATAATCAGACATTCAGTAATGTAAACACTAACCCAAAATATGCTCCGTCTCGGTCTATAAAATATCTTCCCTCTGAATCACGAGGAATGTGGTGGCGGCCACTAAACATGGCAGCCAGCATTGTGTCCTCATAACGTCTCAGAGTGGACAGACGGGTGGTGAAATATGTTCCTCCCACATTCAGGGGTATGACCTCTGGAAACTTTCAAGAGAAAGAAACCTGTGTTATCATTGTGCCTTTAAAATATTTGCATTAGACTTATTTTACAGTAATGCATGGAGTAAACATAAAGTTCTGAACATTTTGGTGGACATAACCCATTAGTTTCTCAAGCTGAACACATTACACATTATCACATATCACTTTATAAAGTACATATTCTTGACAAGTCATGCGTCTGTGGTGACATTTCACATGGGCCTTCCAAAACACTATAGGTTAATCCCACCGAGCAATATGATTTGACAGTCATGTGACATGAACCAATCAAAAAATACATAGATCCGCCCCCTGGGATCATGAACCAATCAAATTAAGGCAAACGGGAAGAAAACACGGCAAAAACACACAGCTGTTTTCTATCTATGGCACAGAATATGTGAATTAAGTACAATTTACGAGACTGGATTTATACATGTTTCCGACCAGATGATCTAAAGGTCGCATTAGAAAGACACAAACAAATGCAAACAATGTATGATGTTGACATATGCACTTACTGTACAATATAAAGCTTTATTTTATAAATAGCACATCCTCTTTAACAATTAGGGATTTACCTCCTCAGGTGCGTCTAAAGTGCGAAGAGACTTTGCGAGGTTAAGATTAGGGGCGGGTATGGCAGGTTTGCGGTACTCCTCGTCCCCGGTGATCGCGCCCGACATCACATCTTCCTTATCCTCACTGTCGCTTGCAGCCGAAAACACCACCATCACTCTCGGCTGAGGGACCGTCCGCCCCTCCTGCGCGAACCTCCTCACCCGTGGTGTTGCCATTTGGATCGGACCTGCTGCGCTAAAGGAAAGCGGAGGCGGTTCTCCGTTTGGGGTTTCGCCAGCTCCATTATGCTGCATGCACACACCGACACCCGGTTGTCGATTATCACCCACACCGAGACTGTCAGCGATTGTTGTGATGTCCAGGTTGGTGTAGAGGAGGACGGCAGGGTAGCACACCCCAAGCGAGAGGTGTGGTCTCCGGGCTGATCAGGTGGACGTGAGGCTGCCCCAGTGCTGCATGCTCGCTTACAGTCCGTACGCAGATTGCGCAGGCGACAACGCAGTGCGTTGAGTGTTTTTAGGAGTGTCCGCCGCTGCGGGCGTAAACATATATAAAGATTTACAAAAGTGCCTAACTTGTGTACACGAAGATTATCAGGCTTTACTGTTATACAGGGCAGAGTTGACAATAATAGCCGGTAGAAATAAATGCAACTTTATGTAAAGTATTTCAATGTAATTCAAAACAATATATTTGTTAAATACTGGAAATGTAATACAATGCAATATGTAACCAAAACATTCCCGTGTAAATAATACAATACACATCTGATACTCTGTTAAAAATGTTGTGATAGAAATATATATGTATTACCTTATAATTATGAACTAACTGCCAGAGTAGTTCATCTTTATCTTTGATCCTTATATGAGATTAATTTAAAGACT
>JAZGTK010004401.1:0-24387 GCA_036877625.1 Ambastaia sidthimunki | reverse complement strand
AGAAAGAAAGAAAGAAAGAAAGAAAGAAAGAAAGAAAGAAAGAAAGAAAGAAAGAAAGAAAGAAAGAAAGAAAGAAAGAACGCTACAGTGAACAGTAATCACTGGTCAAAATCTGGTGTAAATCTAAGTTGGAATTTAGAGAGCTGACATGGCTATTGGTCTGTATATTGTGCTGTCATATAGCTGATCATATAGTGTACTGTGATGAATAAACTGTGTTTAGAATGCTTATGACATTCGCACAGAAGCATCACTGTCTTACCCAGTCTGTTTGTCTGTGTGTGTTAATTTCTACCATACACGGTCCCTGCTGCCCTGGCAGTGAAAGGGTAAGGGCACCCCCTTGTGTTTGCCACGCTGAGTACATACATACAACACAAAGATGTTATAGAGATTAGAAAAGTTAAAAAATTAAATATGATTTTAGGGGTTTAAAACAAGCCATGACAAGCCTGGCAAGATGAGCAACCATACATTATGAATGTCAAGTATGTAACACTTTACAGAAAGATTCTATAAGGTTTTATAACATTAGTTAATGGATCATGATCTAACAATAAAATGTAATTTTACAGCCCTCATTAATCTTAATTAATCTAAATGTACTTGACTAATGTTAATGTATACACATTTTATTGTTAATCATAAATTAACCAGGATTACTAGATGCTGTAAAAGTGTTTATTGTTTGTTCATGTTAACTACTTATGTTAATATATACATTAATACAACCTTACATACAACCTTATTTTTAAGTGTCAATATTAAGTGTTTCTGTACAAAAATGTATTTACATTTTGTTTAATGTATTTGTTTATTTTTTAAATAATTAAAATTAATTACCATATTTACATACATTAACCTAGTCTAATTTCTATGAAATACATGTACTTTTAAAATGGAAACAAAATACAGCTCTCTGTGTCTCTAGTTTTAGGATGCATTCTAATTCACATACAGGTCTAGTTACAATAATATAATGCTCTACATATTTAAAATAATTTTGGTAGGATTTAGAGGCTATTTATAATTATTACATTTAGAATAAATTCATAGTCTTTTGGCAAGTATCACAGTGTCTACAAAATATTACAAGATAAATTGTCAGTTTTATTTGTCTACACATTTTCTTTTATACTCTGTTTTAGTGTTTATAATGAGCTTAACTGACAGCAACATCTGCATCAGATGGAATCCAGGTGTTCATGAGAAGACAGTGATTAGCTTGTGCTCACTCTCTCTATGTGCAGAAAAGAGAGAGAGAGAGCAAGTAAAGGAAAGAGAGATGCACAGAAACTAAACCAGGTGCCCTACTTATTCCCATAAAATTCCCCATCATTTCCTAAATGCCGCACAAGTGTGTTGACTACTTTGAAGTCATTCCATAAAAAAAATATAAAATACCCTTTTTGCCATTATGTAAGTTTACCTCAAAAACCTACACTTATTTAGTAATAAATACTAAAATGTTTCATATGTATTAATAACAACAAGACCAGGAAAATCCCAGCAGCCATACAATGCAAGTGACTGACTAGTTTGCCAAAAAGGCACCTGCAAAATATATTGTCCTGAGGAAGGAAGGACCACTGTGGTGGACAGTTAAGCAAATTTAAAAGCCTGCGCCATAAATTTCTTTAGAGTTCTGAGGGAATCTTTGAAATGGTACCACAACTATTATGGTCTTATATCTTTTTTATTTTCATATGAAGCTATTACAGTTTCCAAATCTAGTATATGTTACACCCTGTGTTTAACAGTTATAGAATTATTTTTTTGTCAGACCCATCTTTTATTTTTACAATATTCCATAGTCTAATGGGCACACATACAGATTTGCTCATGAACTCAGTCTATATGTTTGCTACCATGGTGATGATGTGCTCTGTAGTCTGGCCAATGAGATGTTGCATGATATATTATTTATATATTATATATTATTCGGTTGTTAAGCTCCAGAAGCAGATCACTTTTCATGCTTGCCATACTGAAAAATAAACAAGATAAAACATATGAATAGGTCAATGCCACAAATCTACTAGTAACTTGACAAACTCTATAAATTCTCAGCTTTCTGCTTATTCCAAGTTGCCAGTTTAAACATAATCTTACTGATGGAGGCTATTAATTCTAAAAGGTTGAAAATGCAATTGAGTAACATGCTTGAGGCAACAACAACACAGAAAAAAACAGAACTAATCCTGGAGCAGATAAGTAGGCAAGACCAGATAGGACTATTTAATGTCTGAGGAGAAAGTCAGAATGGCTGCACTTAACTTGGCCTTCATCCAGAAATAACAAAGTCGAAATTTAGTTTACCTCTCTGCAACATAATCTAATTTAACCAGTTCTTAGTTTTAAGGAAGTATTTCCTGGAGTTATTAAGTTATGTCTACAACTAATAACAAGGGATAATTTAAATGAAGATGAGTTGTCACTCATGAAAACGATAAGCAAAAGCAGTTGACAATGGCTGTTTCAACTGACATTTTCCATTACTATCAATAAAATGTAGGAGGCAATTACCAATAGCTACAGCTATGATAGTCAATTATCTTAAAATGGGTTGAACCTCAAAACTGTGATATTTATGGCCATGATTATTGATAATTGTGCTAATAATACAGATATGATAATATCATAAATAATTCAATAGTAGTATTGGGTTGATATACTCTACATCCAATATATGTAGAGTGTAGACAATATCTGATATTGTGACAGCCCTAGTTAGGAGCTACCAAGCTATAAAACTGCTGTGTCTATTGTTATGGCTCTAAACTTGCAGGAAGCATAATGTAGATTTTGTAATGTAATTACATTAAACATTGTTATGTTATGCTGATACAAACAAACAAGTAAAAAATGTGAACAACAAAGTCAAACTATTGATCAAATATATGTGTGAATTTGTATGTATATCATTTTTTCAAATACTTCACGTTAGTAAATTCTCCTTTCATGTTAAAGATAAGCCCATGGCAGTCTGAGTGGCAGGGCAGCAAAAGAGTGCAGGAAGAAATGGTTTCATGGATGAACTGACGGCTTGAATTAGCGTGTCTGAAATGTGCATCATCTGCTTACACTTGGACGGGGTGTTGCTGTGGCTCTGGGTAAAGCCTCATCCACTGCCCGCTTTTACCCGCTTTACCCATGATCCTGCAGCTGTAAGCGCCAGATCCTGTCACTTTGATGGACATCTGCCTGAGCCTTCCAGGGCTCTGTGAGCCAGAGACATGAACCATTCTGACACAATGTAGGGTGTCATGCTCCCATCTGGCAAATATCTAAAACAATGCACCAGTCCCACTGTAATGTCTGCCATTGTAATTAATGGAATGAAACAGACCTTTGGTCCGTAACTTTTCCCTCCAAAGATATACATGTATGGTAACTATATTGTAATAATGTCTATTTTTTAATAATTGAAACCAGGAAATTAAAATATATTAGGAACATAAAATAAAGACAAGTTACAGTTAAGTATTAGTTACAGACAAGTTAAGTATTTTAGATGCTAAATTGTTTCTAGATCACTAGCCGAATGTAATTGTAAGCAACTCCCTTTAAAGGTTTCCTTGCTTTCATAGAAGCACACAAGATGCTCTTTGAAACTATGCTGTCATCTAGTTAATGTATTGTATGTATATATGTACAGGTATGTATGTACACACGCACATGCACGCGCACACGCACACACACACACACACACACACACACACACGGTATATGTCATTTATATTTCCATAGAACAAAATCAATGTGCCTAAAAGTACACCAGAGACCTGAGTGTAGTGGCAGTAGCCACTGGACCACATGTCTACACACCAGCCTCTCTTTACAGCTTCTTCCACATGAGTAATGGAAACTGCAGCCCACTGACAGAGGAAGTGAATCTGGGCCTCTGATCCACCATAACTACATAAGCTCCTTCCAAATACATATAAGAACAGCAGTGAAAACACTACAGCCTGCAACCCTTCGATAAATGGGAGGAAATCCTGGACATGTCGAGCGTATTAGAGGAGTACTTGAGGTTTCTGTTAAATATGGATTGCTTTGAGTTGGAAAAATGCGATGCTATTTATTAGGGTTGACCAAAGCCATATGGAAGCGATTACAGAGCTCGTGCACAGAGGCAATTTGAAAGAAAAACGGCAGCGCTAATGAGGGTCGTCCTGATGGTTTTATGTTCACATTCCCACTGTGCTTGTTCTGTTATTGCATAAATGCAGACTATTATTATGATTGCTTGTATACAGCAGAGTGTAGACAGAGTGAGGCTTCCGAGAGCCTGTACTTGTTTCTTTGTGTTTAGCTTCAAAAAAATTAAGACATAATACATAGCAGGTGTACATTCATTTGAAAGTATGTTGTTCTTATGCAGCTGGCCAGCTGCTAATACTTAACACTTTCAAGCTTTATATCCAACTAGTGCTGCTGTCAAGTAGTGTTAGCATAATGGCTGTCTATTCATTCAAACATTAATATTTAGCATCAGCGTTGCAGAAGCTACATTGAAACCGTAGCTTGCCAAGCTATAAGCCTATTTCAACAACAGTCAAGCTGTCCCTTTAAAAAAAAAGTAGTCAGCTACACTATAAGTTACTAACAAAATATACGGGATAATGTTTTATAAATGAATTAATATCATATGATGATTGTTTATTTCTGCATTTTTACTTGCATATAAACTTAAAGTCATGTAATGGCACCAAATTAGATTAAACTGAATTAGAAAGGTAACTTATATAACTGCGGCAAAATCATACAAATGAAGATTGGTGTTTGATATCACTGTCGGTCAGGGCTGTCAATCACTAAAATTCTGCATGTTCTTTTGCATTCTGCTGTTGAAACACCATACAGGACTGGAACAGCATGAGATTTAGTAAACTGATTTTTAAGTAAACGCTTTAAATAAAAATGTTTAAAAAGAAGACACAGAGGTTAAATGCAGCATAATGGCAAATCAACTCTACCTGCTTTGTCCTATTTGCTCGATACTTCTTCCACAAAGTTTCACCAACTTAGTATTGCAGTGATGATGTAACGACATTATACAACCTGTAATCCAACGGGTCTCGTCTTTAGACCTGTCAAATATTGCTGAAAATACCTGTGACCGTGCTGTTAGCCGGAGATACGCTGTTATATTTACCATAGCCAATCAGAGCAAAGCAATAAAGCATCGTTATTTATTGGCATGGCCTCTCCTGTTCCACGCATCTTACCAAAAGTGGATTTGAGGGGGTTTGTTTCCTGTTTATCTGTCTACACCCTGCTGCTATCGGTCAGGTACAGGAGACGCCTCCATAGTGAACTTGCCATATTTTTTTCTGCCCATTATATCGTGGTATTAATCATTAGCTCTTTGCCCCCTATCAGCTGGCTGCACAGGACTAGATGACACGTTGAATTACTGCAAAGACATGGTCTGTGTTATGGAGCTGAAGCACTATTAAGCACAGCGTATGACACGGTTCAAATGAGGCTAGTCTATCCATTAAGAGAATATTTTTAGGGAAATTCTCAAAATCTGAAATGTCGATAGACCTTATGTCCTATGCATTTCCTCTTAAATTTCACAGCCCAGTTTGACTTTCTTTAGTGTTAATGAGCAGAAAGGGAGACAAAAAGAAAAAATGGAAAACTTTCTAAGGCAGGTTTGTAAGCAAACCCTTGAAGATCTCACTTTAACATGAACGTTTTTTTCATGGGCTTAATGTGGACAGGTCTGTTCTCTCATGTCCTCTTTAACCCCTGCTTCTCAGAGAAATGCCAGAGTTGTTATTCATTATTTCTACATGTGTAATTTGTTTGTTTTGCATCTGACAGCAGAAGTGAAGCAAGAGCCTTTCTGAGGTTATTATGTCCAGAAAACATTTGGATCTTGACCATCCTGACATCTCATGCACCCACCCAGTGTCCAAAGTACTGGCTACTCTTAACAATTTTTGTGCCCTGCAGTTGCTTCGTGTTAGGTGTAGGGTAACACAAAATAGATATTGTAGATTTTCTACAATATAGAATATTGAGTATTTATTCCAATGTCTGCATCTGCAACCGTGTCTCTTCAGTTTTACTGTTTGTCTCATTTTTGGAGCTACCTTTTCTAAAAAGGAAATGTTCAGTGAACCACTAAAAAAGCTTTGAAGACCTTCCTGCAGGCAGTAGAGGGAGCCTTTAGAATGTCATGATTTTTTTTTTTAAGTATCTAGTTGAAAACTGTTTGTGATTTAACAGATGATCACAATATTTTTTTTAATAATTACCACATAGGTGACACTTTTCGTGGTTTTCTTTACATACATTATTCCCGAATGCTAAAATTAGGAGCACATAAAGGTGAAAAATATAGTAACCTTAATAATAGGCTATTAAAGCAAGCCTATGTATTAATGGTGTCCTTGTTTAATGTACATTACAATTGTTACAATGGTGTCATTAGGTAGTTTGGTAGATTTGTAGTAGTACATGAAGGAAATTTTTTTTTAAATTGTAATTGGCCCTGGACCCCCCTACCCACTGCCTTAAAACTCAGTGTAATTTGTTCCAAGGTTTGCAAAATACATTCTGTGGAAACTCAAAGGAGAAAAAGCTAAACCATTATTTAGACTCCACAGGGCATTGACCAAAGCCATTTTTTCTTAAATGTAACATTCCAAAGGGACATTCAGAGGGACGCATGTTCTCTCATTCTGTGGATAAAATGAGCAATTCTGACAGACTGTACCAGAATCAAAGCAAATATTGCACTCTTCTCCTCTTTCTTCTTTCTTTTAAAGAAATCTGCTTAGAAAAAGGCAGCAAATACATACTTAAATTAGCAACTTCTAGCATTCCCCTGTGATTTGAATCCATCCTCAAATCCTAAAGATTTAATCAGACACAAAAAAGAAAAAAAAAAATCTGTGCTCCAGAAACAAGATGACGTGATGTCTGATGGTGACAGTAGAAATGGTATCTTGAAAGAAAAATTCCCCCTTATGGAAATCATGTCGGAAAAATCCACAAAATGAAACTGTGGCAAGCTTAAACAAACCATATTTCCTTTTTCTCTTTTGTTCTTTTCCAAGAGACAATGACTGTTTAATCCCCTGGTCTCATTGTTCAGTGTCTGGGTGGTTGAGGGAAATTACTTTTTCACAGTCATGGTATAGAGACTCTGATTTGCCAAAGAACGTTTCAGTACTAACTGCCTCTGGATTTTACGTTAGTAATTAGTCTGTATCTTTTATTATGCCTCTTTTACCTGCAGTTATGAGCTGTACATCAATGAATGCTCCATATTACACAATACAATACGCATCACACACAACCACGTACCATACATGTAAGATGACAATACTTGAATATTTATAAAAAAAACTTTGTGTTCAACATCATAATTCAATAAACCAAATTTTAGAGGTTAAAATAAAAACCTTTACCTCCTTTTATTTGCTTTCTTTGTTTTTTTTAAAACCAAAGCAAAAAAATTTAATGTCCTACTGGATTTTGTCCTTAAAATTGCAGTGGATTGTCCTGAGTCTTCTCAAGTTTCAAAGAGACACGACAGTTTTATAAAATACAAATGTGACTTGTGGTATATTTTTAAAGTGTTCTGAAGACATATAAATAGGTTTGGTCAAAACAAACTAAAATAAAATCTATTATTTCATCCCCTGTGCCATGTCCCTGTGTATGCATTCATACGACTGCATGCAAACAATGGTAGCCAATACAGTTCAGATTTGTTTAAATCACTAGGTAGAGTGTTAACGCAAGAACCTACTTTGTTGACTCTTGAGCTACATGCGTTAATAAATTATATTTTAGCTTTTCACCAAACTCCTACCTTAGTAAGCTTTTTACTAAACCTATTCGTATGTCTTTAGAACACTTGAAATATATGATACAAGTCATTTTATGACTTCTACAATTTTATTAAGCTTTTGGTGTCATTTTGAAGCTTTTCACCCCTTTAACACCTTAATTCCCCAGAGCTGTGCACTGAATACACCTATAAACCTGAATACAAATACTTAAGTACTTTGCCAAACATCATAGCAAAAATGGTATCATCAGGGTACATCATGGTACTACAGTGGTGGTGTTTACTTATAACAATAAGATATTGATATATAAGATATTGATACTAAATTCTCCTCCCTAGCCACCATCATACAGAATATCCCTCACAGGGCCAGTCCCTCACAGAATAGCCCAGTCCCTCACAGGGCCCCTGTGAAAGTGCTACACTACACTGAGATGCATAAATGGAAGGCCAGAAGCATCAAAAATCAATACTCATAACTTTCAGATGATTCTGTTCACACTTCTACCATCTGGAGCAAGTAAAGAGCATCTCAGCCAAAACAATCAGACTATGGAGGTTTCTTGGCATGAGATGTCAGACTACTCAATTCTGCCTGACAAAAATGATCTGAACAGAATTTTCACTAAATCCTCCAGTTACCTTATACCTAATTCAAACTTGCTGCCTGAACCCCACATCAACAAAGAATTGAACTGAATTGTGGTCTGTTTAGGAAAAAAAGACCTAATTCCACAAAAGAATAGCCAGAATAGTGCAGCATACTGGTATATTTTCACAATTGTATTGCCCTTTTCATTTTTTATAAATGTTTGATTTTCATAAACATATTTTGTTGCATGTTTTATTGTACATTGCCTGAAGCTTAAGATGCTGAGAGATGCTGCTGAACAATTGTTTGACTGGGCTTTGACTGGAAAGTTTTTTTTTTTTTTTTAAGAAGCCCTTTGACATCTCAGTATCTGTATATTAGTGATTGATGTTGTGGGCACTTCTGAATGTGGGCACTCCCCAATTTATGCACTAAAACCAACATTTCAAAGTTTGCACTGTATTTGCTGACCTTGTTTTCACTATTTTGATTGAGTAGTTTAGCAGATTTCAGTTTTTGGAATGAGCAGTGGCATTGACTGGTCTGTTTTTCTCACTAAAGTTCTCCGGACAGCACAGTAGGCAGATTTGACATAACTAGGTGTTTCTTTAAATTCTGGGACTTTCATGTGCCAGAGAAGGATTTTCATTAAAATAGACTTTCTATTTAAATTTTGTTATATAAAAGGTTTTCACAATTTCTCTCTAATTTAGTTACACTACTTTTTAAAAGGCTTTTACTGTTTACATTTTGTTTGTCCCAGTCCTAGACATTCATAAAAATCTTAGTATAAAAATATTAATTACATTTTAAAATGGTAAAAATGATTTATATCTGTATTTACATAAACAACAGCTGTTACTGTGGCATAATTTCCACCACAACCAACAATTTTACCAATTTTCATCAAAGATCAGTGCAGCTGGTTACCAAGGAGACAAAACTGTCAGTGAAGAGTATACTTAAAATGTAGGAAACCTGTGATGTGTTAGGAAAACACTTCAAGGTAAAAAATCAAGGTAAATATCACTTTACAAAACATCACTCAACAATATTTATTGTGCATCGTTTCTAATCAAGCTATAATGTCAAATTATGCAAAAAGTTTGAACATTTTTCAAATGGTATGAACCACTTGATGTTTTATGGTATGAGTCATCTCAGAAAAACATCACGATTTGACGGTGTATAACACAATAATTATTATGAGTAAAAATGACCCTTAACGAATAAGGACAAGTTTTTTAACTAAACAAATGGTTTAACTAAAGTATGCCCATCCAACGTGCCACCCCAGCATGTAACAGGGAGTGATGTAGGTTCACATTCTGTATATATGCAAATGTTTATGGTATGATAAACATGCACGTTCAAACGATACACTGTTATACCAGTATACTGTTACAACCCTTCTGTACAGATCTGTTTCTGACATTTCAGAATAAAAGACAAAAACCACAGAACGCTTTTCTGATGCATGTGGATCCGCATTTGGATATTTTAGCATATAAATTTAACCTAGGTGAAGTATAAAAAGTATGTTTTGAGAAAGCTGCATTTAAGAGATTTAATATATCCTATAACTTTGATTGTTGCATTGAAAGACAAACATTATTAAGCAACATGATATGATCTGAAAGACTAAAAAATACATAATAAAACATAATAAAAGTTTAATTGAGAATTGGTGTATGGAGAACAGGGTCAATGCATTGGTGCTGTTGGAGTAGAAAAACCATTAACCCACAAAACCTGCAGCAGCTGGGTCAGATTAGGGCTCCGGTACTACTATTTTGCTCTGCTAATCTGCATGTGATTGGCACTTCCCAATTCTCCCCTCACCTCGGCCCTTCCCACACGTGTCATCCCGGCTCGCCAGAGGGCAGATATGGGCTGTCAATTAGCAGATAATGTAGGGAGCAGCTGAATGTCAAACAACGCTTCCCTAGCAGCGACCATGCATCAATTGTCCGTCTGGCTGCCTGCGGGATACAATGTCTTGTTACTGAAGTGGGGTTAGAAGGAAAAACAGCCAATGGGAGGGGAAAAAAGTTGATGAAATCTGGCACCTTAGTTACAGCCTTTCTATCACTTTCACTAATGCACATTAGACATTATAGTTCAATTGTAGGTCCCAGAAGGGACATTGGGAGTCACTTTGGCATTTGTTTGGGTTTTTAATCACTTGGAAAATGCTTTTGACTTATTTTGTTGATTCATATGTTACCATTTTGGTCAACAGTTTTTGTGGCCTAAGAAATATGTTAACCTTGCAAGAATTCCACCTATTTCACTTTTGAATCAATAAACACAGAAATATTGCTCCAAACCTTGTCAAATATCTATGGTATAAGAATTCAAGGCAAAATGACACATTCTGTGTATGTCCAACCTTTTCGCTTGTCAACCATACAAGTAGATGAAAGTCTCATCAAGTTCCTTTTTGAATAGATCCCGTTACCTTTTTCTCCTGGAAACTCCATCATAATTTCATTTGAGACCAATCACCTTTAAAAATAACAGTAACTACTTCTTGTAGAGCAAGTCAAACAAATAGTCCCCTGGATATAATTAGCCATCTGTCAACAACCATCAATTTATCCAAAATGAAAGACGTGTCAAACAGTACTTTTGGAATTTCAACCAGATACGTGACTGCCAAATAGACAGTGTATGTGTTTCAGAAACATACTGCCAGAACATAACTTGGCCCAAAAAATATTTAAAGAGATTTGTAAGGAAATTACTGTCACGTCCAATCCATCATTATTAGCCTTAGGGGATAGTGCTTGCGGTTAGTGATATGTGAGAAAATGTCAAGTTTTCAAAAAGGGAATGCCAACTTATAAATGTGTGGTATTTGAAACTGGAGTGGCTGTTGCCAAACAGCACTGACTTCTGCCTGATGTTTATCTACTTCAGCGTTACATTTATGTGACTAGAAGTATGCAGTCATATAAGGGGCAATGTCTCCACCTTGTGGCCAATCTAATAGCTTCCCTCGATGGGCCTAAATACTGATATTAGCATGAAATTATCTCTTTAACAGTGCACATTGTATAAATGCTAGGTGCCCCGATTTTAGGCACAAAAGCAGACACCTTGTAGCATCTGCTGCACACACAGGGAAAAAAAGACTAGGAGACCGAAATATAGAGAATTGAAAATGAGTATATTGTTAAACAGGTGCCTTCATATTACAACAGCTGTTGTCATGGCAATGCGAGATATTATTTTGTTTACTCTCCAAGAGGCACTAGATATAGTGTTGCATCTATAAATCTGCTCATTTTGCTTGGATTCAAAAAGGATTCCTGAGCAGAAATGTGTGCATATACAAACTCATTTCAACTGCAAATTCATAACCACACACTAGAATAATACATACAATATATCACTGTCCATCACGTTCACACAAACACATTCTTCTATCCTGTTTATGGTATTTAATTATGTGAAAAATGACATGTCAGCATTATGAAAATGAAATCAAAAGTCACGCATTTTCAATCAAAAAGCAAAGTCAATCAAAAGCATTTTTCTAGTTTGGCAACATAAATGAGTGGCTTGATCTCAGTCATTCTCTTCTCCTTAAAGAAATAGTTAGGGCTGCACAATTAATCGAAAAACTAATTGGAATTATGATTACAATAGTCCATTTGTGTTAATTTCTCTCTCTTTCATTTTGGCAGGTGTGTTGTGCACTGAATGCAGCGGCAAAGCACAAGTCTTCAAATTAATGTTTGCTTGATCTGTAGCAGTTTCGCCTGTTTAACAACAAATGCTTATGGAGTACTCAAGCTGACCCTGAGACAGGGAACGAGACACTGCGTCAGGGCTTGATGCTATGGGAACACGCTTCAGACGGGCCCAAGTCTAAACGTGTACAATCACGCCAGATCAAGGTCATGTGATGAAGTGTTGGCGCCACAAAGCATTTAAAAGGCGCCTGCAAAATATATACTCAAAATACACACCTGAATGAAGATTGCAGGCAATACCAAAGTGTGGCAATGCGGCACAGTGTCTCGTTCCCTGTTTCTGGGAACCGGTTACATACATAACCTGAGATGTTCCTTTTCGAGGGAAGTTGACACTGCGTCATGCTATGGGAAGCACTAATACCCTCTAAGCCACAGTGCAGGAAGGCCTGCCCCAGATGCTGTTAAACATTAGCACAGAGAACATCAGGAGCAGACAGAGAGACTGTCAACCCAGTAGGACCTGAGTGCATGGTGTTGAATTTAAACCTAAACTGTAAAATCTAATGAAGGTGTATGGAAAGGACCAGCCTGGCACAGCAAACATCACATCAAGAGATGTCCTCCAAGAAAGTGTCTTAGATGAAGCTACACTCCTGGCAGAATGGGCTCCAATGCCAAGAAGTCACACTAGGACACCCTCATAAGCCAGAGTGATAGCATCTGTGATCCAGTAAGATAAGCATTGTTTTGTGTCTACATTACCTCGGTTGCAACTACCAAAACAGACTTAAAAGCAGAGCTTATGCCAGTGTCTTGAGTGATGGCAATAGATTCTCTAATCACCTCTGGGATATAGTCTGGTCTAGGATTAAAAATAGCTTTAACAAAGCTGTGGCAAAATCCAAACATGTAGGGTCTACAGAAGGAGCCTGTACATCCCCTACCCTCTTCAGCAATGTCAGAGATAATAACAGAGCCACCTAAAAAGTCAGAAACTTATCTAAGGCTGACCCTAGAGGCTCAAATGAAGCTAAAGATAAGCCCCTTAACACATAATCATTGAGGGTAGCTGGAGCAAACCCTGCAGAGAGGAGCTTATGAAGGAATTGCAGCACTGAACCAATAGGGCAGTGAACAAGGTCCAGTGAACAGTCACACAATGACACAAAGAGCTGCCACTTCAGGGCATACAGTCTCCTAGTAGACAGCATTTTGGAACTCAGAATGGTCTCTACAACCTCTGTTGAGAGACCAGCATCTACAAGAGGCCAGACCCACAGTTTCCGATTTCCATCTGAGGGTGAAAGATCTACCCCGAGCATAAGACAGAAGATCCCTCCGGACTAAAAACTCCCAAAGGACTCTGTCCAGGAGAGATATTAAGTCTGAGAACCAGATTCATGTCATCCAAAAAGGTGGTACCAAGAGTACATGAACTCAGTCCAGGCAAACCTCTCTAGAACCCCTGGGAGCAAGGCTATGTTGGCCGCACCATGGCATCCAACCCCAATGGAGCCAGTGGGTCGACTCCTCTGAGACGAACAAACCAATTTCCGCTTGGCCATACCTTTGCCAAGTAGACTCCACAACTAGATGAAGCCAGCACTCCTCTGGCCTCAGCCTCTGACTCAACAGGATATCTGCTCCTAGATTTGCATACCTTGGGATGTACAACGCTCTGATGGAGAACAGTCTGGTCTCTGCCCAGAGCAGGATCTGTTGCTTGAGACTGAACACAGCCTTCCCTGGTGATTTATATAAGAGACCACCGTGGTGTTGTTCATACAGACTACAACATGTTGGCCACTGAAATGTGGAAGGAAGTGCTTTAATGCCAGAAACACTGCCCCCATATCCAGACAATTGATGTGCCAGTAGAGATGAGGGCCCTTCCGCAGACCACAGATTGGGTGGACATCAAAAACCACACCCCACTGTCCTTTGTGGGTGGTTTTTGGGATGAAACCTGTGTTTCTTTGGCCAGAACTGAAATGGCCCAGCAGAATCACATACATACTTAACAGCCTCTGAATGCTGGCTTAGCTGTCCACAAGATTGACTCCACAGGTGCTGGGAACAGTTGTGCCCGCATCATAGTGGAGTTCCAAACTACCTCTAGAAAAGTAGTTCTCTGAATGGGAGAAAATATGATCTTCTTGGGCTTAAGTCTCAGCCCTACACCCCTCATATGAGCTAACACGACATGTCAATGATGTGAAACTAGTCCTTGAGAGCTGGCCATTACTGCCAATAGTCTATGTATTTTAAAATGTGGATGCCCTAGAGTCTCAAGGGAGCTAGAATTGCATGAGTTTATCATATAGCTAGGAAGAAACTGCAGAGTGGGCTTCTGAAGCCAATGTAAGCTCATCTATTTTGGCGAACAGCACAAGAGTGTCACCCACCGCAATGTAGCGTAAGCAGGTTTGCACAAACTGTTTCTTTTACTCGCTGCTTCCTACACTAGCATCTTTGAATGCTAACAGTGTTAAACTAAGGAAGTAGTTTTACGACTACCTTCAGCTTGTTATGTTCTTGAAGAAAAATCTGCCTATATTAGTCCAGAATAAAAGCATCTCTTTAAAAGCACTACAATGAAAAATAGATAATGAACATTATTAATCACAATTTTAATATGAAGGGAAATAATCAACATTTACTATTTGTGTCATAATCGTGCAACCCTAAGAATAGTTCGCCCAAAAATGAAACGTAATTACGTATATAACGTCAACGTAATTTAACACTTAAATAACTCTTAAACACTCTTATAACACTTAATATACTTGGCCTGAAGGCATCCTAGGCATATGACTTTTTTATCTTTCAGCCAAACACAACTGGTGCTTTCCCCATGTGTTTTCCCCTGTTTTGCAATGGCATTGAATAGTGCCAGTTTTTAAAGCTCCAAAAAGCACATCCAGCCATTCATCATAAAAGTAATCCATAAGTAATCCAACTCCAGGAAGTTAACAAACGTATTCTGAAATTAAGCAATATGCTGTGAATAAAAAAGATAACTTGTTTGAGCATATTTAGCAATTAATATGGCACGTTTGAATGTAAACATATCTTTATAAACGTGTATAGCCAACAAGGCGGTATATGCCGATAACTTTGAATCTCATTGGTTCTTGTATGTCCCAACTAGTCCTCATATGCGTTGCAATGGAACACAATCACGAGACACTGAAAATAGAAAGTACCCCTAGAAGACTTAAGGGTAAGTAATTTATGGGCTAATTTCCATTTTTGGGTGAAGTATTTCTTTAAGCATCTTATACTCCAAAATACCTCATTTGACATATATATGTCAGCCTAAACTACGACACTGACTTACTGGGGGGAAAAATGACCTTCCACTAACTGCTAATAACTTACTCTCTATACACACACACATCTGTGCTTCAATAAACAAATGACTAATACAAGCTATTACAATAGCTATTTTACGGTTTAGGCACACAGCAATAGTAAAGCAATATATTGGTATGAAGGCAATGTGATTGAACTAACCAAACAAATAAAAGCTAGGAATCAAAGGCATCTTTCAGTCAAGGCTACATATAATTGTAAATAAACATGACTGCCTTTGAAAAAGATGCATTATTATTCTTATGCTTTTTTGTATTGCACTTAGATCACATACACAACACAATTTATTTTCAGGGTATAGAATAATAGTATGACACTGCTTCCATGCTGTGCTACATTATCTCATGCAGAGACTGCCATATAAACAAGTCAAGAGTATGCTACAAATTTATCTTGTTTTAACTCCCTTTTAAACCAACACTTGCTGTCTATTTGAAGATGAGTCGCCCTTAAAATTTACATTATTTTAAGAGGCGATTATAAGTGTAATTAAATCATGACCAATGAGTGATTTTCAATCAATACTACTCAAAAACATGTCAATACTACTGAAAATCAATCAATACTACGAAAAATATGGTCTTTACGTACCGTAGACTTCACAGCTACTTTATTATAACTCACAATTAAATAATGTTTAAATATGAAGGTTTTTATATCTCATGAAAGTATTTAGTAAAGGTGCAGTGAGGCTTACTTGTTGTGTGTGTACACTGAGTTGAGATAGCACAAACTATTTTAACATAGGAAAAAATTACACACAGCACCTTTGAAATATGGCAATGCCTGTTATTCTGGATGGCTTGAAAGCACAAAGATTTTAAACCGTTACCAAACAAATACTGTAATTCCTGTTTATCATTAACACACTGTATTGCTCAGTGCATTCAATGTGCTCAGTATTGAGGTGTGCAGCGACATCTGTTCTTGCATAGTAGTCTTTATCATAACTACTAACAGGCACTTCGTGAATTGGAAGCTCGAAGCGCCAGGCTAGCAATGGACTTCATCACATAGGTAGAGGCTCTGTGGCAGGTACCCGCACTAGCAATGTAGTTAGAGGCTAACCGGTGTAGCCGCTTGCTGCCGAAAGCATTATAATGGCCAGGCATGACCTGGTCAATCTCTTCTTTATTGACCATCTCCACCAGTCTTTCACAACTAAGCACATAGTCGCTGATCCTACTGTAGGGCAGCCAATCGATCATGGAACCATCATAGACCACGTCACCACTGAACAGCATCTTGTTCTCCTTGTCATGGAGACAAATGCTGCCTCTGGAATGACCCGGCATATGGAGCACAGTCAGTTGGCGGTCCCCAAGATTGATGACATCACCTGGGAAAAAAAGGAGAAGAAGGAAAGGGAACAGAGGAGTATGGCAACTGGATATTGTCACTGCATTGCAGCACTGACACAGCAAATGCTGTATTGACTCATGCACAAATTACAAAACAGATACAGATTTTTGTGTGTAATGGTTATTTATTAACAGCTATTAATAAATCCTTCCACAAGCAGAGTAAATGTAGCCTAAACATCTGTTGAAGCTTACACTGCAAGACCAGCGGCTGAAATTAGCTTTTAAACATAGAGAAATGTACAAACATGTATTAAAGGAAGCAGAATCAGATTAAAGACAAACAAGATCCATTTATCACAGATGATTCAGGATCTTTGCATTTTTTAGTTGTTAATGATTATTATGCATTTAAAAAATTATTTTAAAAAATTAATAAAAAAAATAAAGCAGAGATAGAAATAGTAGATGGAATACTTTAGCCCTGAGTAAAACTAAAATAATGTATAGTTACTTTTGAAATGTAAATTATTTTGTTTTTAAAGATTTAATACATCTATGATTTCTAGACACATAGGTTACTACTTTGGTTTTCCATATCTGGCAAACTTTGTAACCCCTGGGTCATACATCAAAGGTTTTACTGGGAGGAAGCTGTACTGTAATATTTCCATCAATATGAAAACAAAACATCTTTTCATATGCAGGCAATTCACTGTGTAATTGTCTATCTATTAGGAATGATATGGAAGAGGCCATTTATGTGTCCTTTATGTATAGCTTCTGATTTTGCTGGGTTTCTGCCAAAGGTGCCCTGTAATTGTGTATCTCCACCATCAGGGATATTATAAAACCACATTAGACACAGGGCTTGGTTTTCACTAACCACTGACACTGACATAACTCTGGTCAGTCTATGATTATTAGATTGTTTTCGATCTATCTCCAGATCTCTTCAAAGATCTTATGTAAGGATGCTTAGGATGAAGTCATGTAATTCGATCCACATTAATGCATCTCTTTTGAACTAGACTATACCTGATACAACTGTTGAAACTGTCCATGCACAGAATAGTGCATCAAAATTAATAATCCTGCGCATGCGATGCATGCTGATGCAAGAGCTAAAATGGCATACCTTCTTGTAATATATGAGTTGGAGTAACCGCCTTTACTTGGTACTGTCTTGCTCTCCATCCAGGTGCTGGGTCCTCCACGATGGCGCGGTCAGAAAGCCATGTTACGGTCTCGAAGTTATCTCCGTTAGCCAGGGCATCCACCTCCGCCTTGTGCACGCCCACCTGTTGAAACTGATGTAGCCCACCCGAATGGTCAAAATGCACATGCGTGCCGATTGCTAAGAGTGGGTTCTTTCGTTTCAAATCGTCCCCTAACAGTCCTTTACCATAGATGTATTCAGGCAGACTCCGTAAACCCAGCCCGGTATCTATGACTACGTCCTGATGAGACCCCCGTATGAGCCAGATATTCGCCCTGTTCCCCGATTCATAAAACCGCTCCTGGATCCAAAACACTCCGTTTTCTAGCGACTTGTGCGCGTACCAGTCTGTCGCAGACATCCCAATACATTCAAGTGGTTGTTACAGCAAACAAAGATAATGCTATGGCTGTTAACCTATGGGTTTCAAATCCAGCAGCTTTAGCTGCAGAGAAAATACGCTACACCCTGTACCGCAAGCGCCACACGTAACCTTACGTAGAGATGACGTATTGCAGTTTCGGTATACTATTGGTCAATATGTCAATTGGAACCGCCCAATTTATGCATACTAATAATATAAGGCTAGCTCTATTAAATCTTTGCAGGTGCTCATGTAAAGTATTTGACTGTATCATGTATAGTATTTGACCTAAACTGTTTCAAAATAAGGTATTAAGTTATGTGCTTATTATTATCTATAATTAATCTATAATCTATATGTAACTGATAATTCCACAATACAGCTAGCCATTTTAGCCATGCAGTTTTAACAGATCTTCCACCATGTAAACATTTCTAGGAATATTTGATTGACCAAAATGGCAGGAAAGGGTATAGCAGCTTTTACCTTCAACATAGAGGCCCTGTGAGTCGTGACTTATCATCGTAGTTCAGAGAAATTAGTTCCTTAACAGATTAAATAACTGTATGCTGTGTTTCCAGCTAATTTAATAAACCAGGGCATTTGAAAGCTGGGGAAGACTACATGAGAGCACTGAAACAAGAGATGAGGGGACAAATAAAGGATCTTTCTTTCAACAAAAAAACCCATGCAGAAAAAAGGTGTGGAGCCTGTAAATGCTACTGCTTCGTATTGGCGCTTTTAGGACATTACTGAGGTAATCCCATTGTAACAGTAAATGAGGAAGAGTAAGAGCACAGGGGCATAATTGTGTTTTACACTTCCCATAAGACACTATATCTATTTGGCCCTATGTTTAAGTGAAATAGTATCACTGATTAGGGATGATTGAACTTTCTTGGGGAAATTATTCCTTAAAGAATGATAAAAGACTTAAAAACGAAATGTTTAAAATATAGTTTTAGTTTAAATATGTATTTCATGTATAATGTGTTTGATAATATGCTTAAAATCTTTAGCTGTGGAGTGGTACAAAGAAAATACACAAAGGAAATAAAAAAAAATGAGAATGGTGATTGGACACCTGGTATGGGTACCACTTACACTGACAATTGCCTGACAAATTGCAGATAAATAAGGGGTTTGTTTTGTAGATTGGAATCCTTTTCCAAAAAAGCTTAAGCCACAGAGGAAGATATTTAAAAAGAAAACAGGTAAATTTACCTGTAAATTTAAAAATAAGTGACAGAAACCACCTTAAAATAAACCATTTCTGTAAATGACTAATGGACAACTTAAATATTTACAGATTCTTAGTTGTTTAAGTTAAACAACTTCCTTGTTTTGCTGTTAGAGACGTTTTTGTAGGTATTGTGATGTTACATGTCTCACCAAATTTAGTATCATCAGTATTCATCATTTGTGTGTGAAACGTAGTGCATGGGGCACTTTGATGAAATTCTCTAGATGGTACTAGCAAGCGATTTTGCCACACCTAATTCTGAAACCTGTAACAGTAGTAAATTTAGACATTTATACAGACAATTATAAAGAAAATTACACAATTGGGAACTTTAGGGCATTATGTTTTGATAATAAACAATCAACGTTTTTACAAGCCGCTTGGAATCAACTGAAATACAGAACAAGAAAAGGTACTAACCTATAACCCTCAAAACATGATCACTTTTTTGGGGGGGAAGGAAAATGATTACATAGCAAACTACTTTAAAGATGATTTTCAAAATAAGTAACATTAAGTTAAATAAATTATAAGAAAAACAATTGGTATCAATACATTTTTAAGCACTACATTTCAGATTGAATTCATACACCTAATGTCCACCCTAGAAAATCCTAAAGTTCATAAAAATGATTAGGAGATTAAGATACTAAAATATACTTCCTTTATTTTCAACCTGCATCTACAGTATACAGGATAAAGGCACATAATGTTCAAAAGTATTCACTGTATTCCATATTTCATAGAAATGTTTACATTGCTGCTGCTTGACTTGACCCGAGCGTGTGTGAAAACATTTCATAAATCATCACTGTGCATTTGCTAGGCAAACCAGACTTACATTATGGTTATTTTCCTTTTTTCACGCAAAGTTTAAAAATGAAAACCAGCAGCATTGTTAACATGCTGTTGAAATACTGATTCTGGATTCTACATTTCTTAAAATAAATTACTGAGTTTATTTCCCTGACAATCAGACAGTGGCAGCATGTCTTTAACAATATATCAAATGTTCACCCTTGAGGCAAACTATGAGCTTAAAGAGGTACAGAGCTTTACACTGGCTCATAAGTGACACACACACAGCAAAACCAGCATCCTGTGCAAAATGCATAAAGGAAAAAGTTAACCAGACTGTAATAATTTTGTTATTTAATCAATTCTCTCCATTATTTTAAATTTAATTGTAAGTTTAATTTCAGCTTTGAAATATAATTTTGCACATAACTTCAAAATGAGTCCCTGGTGCTTATTAGCTTGATTTAAGTGCCCTTATGTTTTTTCAACATGCTTCACAGGAGGTTGCTGTTCAATAACAGGCTGTAGGTGAAGGTCCTGGTAAGAGGCAGCATTGGCCTCTAATGGCTTTGGGACAGCTGGTTGTGTGGGTCCATGCCTAATTGAGTCTATTGTAGTGTGGTGGCTAACATCTGCTTTCATGAGAACCTCATAGTACAACAGGTAAAAAACAGGTGTAACAATGCCCACAACCAACATGATAGCCACTGCAGTCCACCATCTCATACCCCAGTCTGCCCCATAGTATGGGTCTTTCTTTTGGGTTGGCCTGCGATCTGGGTCACCCAAAAGGGGCTGCTCCAGCAAGACTACCTCACTCAGGCTGCTCCTGGAAGGGGCAGAGGACTTAACAAGAAGTTCTATGTCCTTATCCTTCTCCTGCAGGAAGCACTCCACACTATCAACAGATGAGGAAGATGATGATAAGTCCAAGGAAGCTCCAGAAATTGGACTCTCTGAGATTCTGCGAGTGGCACAGGGTGAGCTGGTTTTGAGGGAAGTGGTGTTGTGGGTTTCTGTGAAAGAGCTGAACTTCCTAACAGGGATTCTTATAGACCGAAGCGCAAAGAAGTCCTGCTCTGTCAAAAGATTGTTGGCTCGCTTTATATCTGCAACCTGTAATGCAAAACAAGAAAAAGATCTGTAAAATCATTTCAAGCCCTAAAAAAAAAAACACCATCCTACAACAGGGCACCTTAATACAGATTTTAAATGCATTTGCAGTCACAGGTGTGCTTTTATTGGCTTTAACACCATCAAATGCAGCTAATCCTATCACATTTTAGAAGTCATTGCCAGAAATATCAAAATTTTATATCAGATTTATTATCTTTAGTCCTTTGTTTAATGTTTTTACACTAATGTGATGTCACTTACTTTAATTAACATTAAAAATTTTATTATGGCTCACAGACAAGGACAAGTCAAGAAGCAAATATGTTTATATTATGTTTGTAAATGACACAGTTTGTAAAAATACCTAAAAGTTCCAATTCTCTTCCTTATTCCAACTTGGAATATTTCCAAAATTCCCTAGTTTTGCAATCCCAAAATTACTTGCATCATAATATAAGATTTTGGTAATACCAAGGTATGGTTATCTTACAAATAAACAGTGAAAAAAACCAAAAGAAAAGTTGCTAAGGCAAAAGCAGGACTTACAGTGCAGAAATACTGCAGAGAAATACTGATTAAAGTATCTCCCTCTTTTATGTCTCTTATCAAGTAGACGATATCATCCTTTCGATCTGTGGACATACTCCTGTGATGCCTCTCCCTCCCTCTGGAACGCAGTTCAAAGAGCTCGCCATCCTCCTCTGAATATTCAGTCTCCGAGTTGTTCCCATAAGTGTACATGTGACCACCAACGGGTGGTTGCACTTTGTTTTTAATCTGTAAATTATTATGTTGGTTCCTTCCTGTCATTTTTTACTTTGAAAACAACATCAGGCAACAGATTAGTCAATTGTTTTACATATTTACATAAATTTGATTCACAAAAATGAACCATGTTCAAATGCTCTGAGGCCATCAGATTACTTTTATGGTAAGAATGCTTACCTATAGCTCTCCTAGTAGGGGGCACAGTTAGTGTCCAAGTAATGAATGTAACCATTTAAATATTTACCTTGAATATACCTGTACAATAGGGTCTACCAAAGGCATAAGCAAAGCGTTCTCTGGTGTGTGTATCAAAAGCCTGCTGATAGACTTCTTAACACTTCTGATAAGTGGAAACATTACCCTTGGCTGACCTTGACCGAACCTATTTTTAGAGTCTGTATTTATTCCTAGTTAATTTATCTTAAGAGATGTAAAAATATTAACTACTGTCTCCTGTGAAGTGTCTTTGTTGCGTGGCAGGTACAGCTGGCTAGCAGGTACACGTTTACTAGCATATAAACATGACTTTACAAGACAGTTTTACACCCAAAAACAACAAATACACACTGACATCTGACCACATATTTTAGAGACACATTATAAACGCGGAGTACATGCAATAAAGGTGTAAAACCTTAAGGAAGCTACACAAATACAGAAGCTAATTAGCTCAGTTAGCATGCTAGTCCAGCCGGCGTTAAACAACTACATCGACACTGGAAACGACGTCTGGAAAAACAAATAGTTAGAATACTAACTTAATAATATATCAATTCCTACAATCATATATTGCTACGTAATATAATTAAGTTCACATTTATGTGAACACCGTTACCAATTTCGTGCTATAGATGCTAACTAAACTTTCTATCAACAAACTAACAGGGGTTAAGTAGCTCGATTTCAACAAATATAACAAACAAAGAGAACGCATCAACATGGTTTTTATCATATCACTGCGACTTACTTGGAAAAAAAACCAAATGGTCCCCTTAACATTTGTGGTCAGGCCATTCTCTAGCTTCCTGTATTTGCCTCATTAATTCGGACGCTGGATTACTGAGAGAAAGACGCCACGTCAACACAGAACGGGTTTGTATGGAGGACGAAAAATGACGTAAGCATAAATAATAAATAAATATAAATAAATGTGTAAATACATGCACAAATAAAAACAAATATAAATACATGTATAAATAATTAAATACGTAGATAAATAAATATGCTTTGTCAGGGTATTAAGTTTTACTTTTATTTCTACATTTATTGCTGTATTTCTACATTTATTTGTGCATTTCTACATTTACTTATTCATACCTTTATTTAATCATTTATATATTTATATACTTCTGTAATTCTGTGTCCATATGCTAATAAGGTGGGCAGACCTAACAACTCTCAGTGCAGGACTGGTTAAAACAGGGTCTTTGCTGCTCCACTACTGCTGCAGAAATTAGTCCTGTTAAAGATTGTGGGTCTTTTAACCTTCTGCTGCTAATAACCCTGGCATAGAACCTTGGCATAGATCTATGCTAACAGTAGATGGCAGTAGGTGCACTGGGTAAAAACAATGGTTAACAATTGTAAATGGTAAACCACTAATAATGGTTCTTAATTGAGCCTTACAATCACATTTGTGTAGGGCAAAGCTGACAACCACAGCGTACGGTCACATATGTGATAAGATAAGGAAAAAAATGTCAGCTCCAAACTCAACGGTAGGGCAGTTATTTCACCTTGATAATGTCTGTTGTTGATCATGTCTGTTTATGTTATAATTGTGTCTGTGTGCCTTCTTGATTTCATATCCATGTTTTTCTTGCATGTTGAACACATTTCGTTTCTATTTAACATGGAAGTAAGGGCAGTCGTTAAAGTTAGATATTAGTAGCAACCAGTGAATGTTGGTGTTCTCAATTTTAAGCTACTGTCATGAGGTGTTTCTAAATTAGACTAATGTAGGCTAAAACTGTGCTGTTTACTTAGTTTCCTGCTTCATGTTGTACTTATGTACTTCATGTTGTAAATCCTGGAGGCAAGGATAAATTTGTATTCATAATCCAGACCCTGTTTTAATCTAAAGTAAAT
>JAZGTK010004400.1:0-24701 GCA_036877625.1 Ambastaia sidthimunki | reverse complement strand
GAATTTCAAAGAGCATTGTTTCAATACTAAACATGACAGGGTTTCACACATGCACAATACTGATATTATAATTGCATAATATAAGCACAGGCTATAAGAGTAAAATAGTCCCTGTGTTTAGAACAGGGTGGCATAACATGGATACAGACATGCAGTCAAGAAATATACATATATACATTTAGGACAGCTTATTTAGTGATATGACTTTGGATATGAGGGGTTTTTAATGAGGGCTTAGTTAAACATCTGGCTCTCCTGCAAATGTTTCCTCGCCCAAGATCTCAGGTTTTTCTAATGGAATGCTTTGAAGCTGGGGAGTCTGTTTAGACCATCACCCATTTATGATCAGCAAGAGGGGCAAGGGAGACACTGAGTCTACCCTCGCACCACTTAGTGATCCAAAAGAGCATTAGGAAAACACAGGTTTCTGATCTATTGCCAATTTTATGATCAGCAACAGCGTGAAGAAGATGATAAGATCTCTGGAGATGGCATGGTTTACTGGGACCCTTGGCCCCCCGGTGGGTAGTGTTGGTTACCCCCCACTCTCTAAGTCATATCTTAGGCTGTTACAATCCAGATGGCTCCTGACCCCCATGTGGCCTCACGACCACACGCTACAGGAGAGATAAAGATGAGTGTGACAGAGAAGAAAGAAAGAAACAGGCGAGTCAGACAGAGAAGGAGAGAAACAGCTGAATAAGACGAAGAAAGAGAGAAACAGGTGAGTCAGACAAAAAAAGGGAGAGAAAAAATAAGGTACAAATAGCGCTTTCCAAAAAAAGAAAAGTGGACAGCGAAAATGGAGCATTTAATCTGGAATGGACAGACGCATTTCTGTTCATACTTCCCACTGGGGGCACTAAACTAGTGTGTCTCATATGTTCAGAAACCGTGGCACTTATTAAAAGTGCCAATGTCAAACGCCATTATGAGACTAAACATAAAGGTTTTGAACATACCCCCTCAAATCTGAAGTAAGATCACAAAAAATAAGTAGCTTCAGAGTCCAATATGACCAGTCCACCAGAATCCTGAGCCACACGTTCACTGCCCAACAATGTGCTCATGCTCTTTATATGCACAAGAACATACAAGTTTACATACATATCTCCATGCGGCTATTTTTCACCTGTGCACCTGCACCATATTGCACCTTTTTACCATTGCACCCCAGTAATATACCTCATAATTGACTACACTTCAGGCACACTGTGCAAAATGTATATATCCCACTGTCTGTCTGTATATGTTGTGTTTATTTAATTTTGTTGAACAATGCCTGTGTGCACTTTTATGTTATATGTTGTGTGTTATATTAATACTTGCACATTTGGAGTATGGGGAAACACAATTTCTAACCTCTGTGTAACTACTGTTACATGGTCTGATTGACAATAAAGTTCACTTTGACTTTTCCCTCAGAGTTGCTTGGATTTTGGGTCAACACAAAAAGCCATTTACTGATAGAGGGGTTGTCAAAGAATGCATGAGTGCAGTAGCTGAAACTACTTGAGGGGAAACAAAAACAAGAGCTTTGTGATAAAGCAAATACCCATGTCATCATCATCTGCCATAAAGAAAAGTAAAATATTAACTCAGGATGTGCTAACCCAGCTAGATAAATTGTACTGAATTCATTTGATTTAACAGTCAGGTATCGAATGCATGCAGATGTTGATACAACTACTAGGCTACTTAAATATATATCACACTAACTAGTTAGTTATTGTGTTCTTCCTGACCTTTGCTTCAAAAAAATTTCTCTAACTGGACCTCTTAAAATTTTACTAAGAGAAGCATTTGTGGACATCTATGAAATTAAGAAAAATAATATTAGAAAAAGCTGTTAGAGAAAACAGGTAAAACCCATCGCTTTCGGGGGCAAAGCTTACCAATATTGTGTTTTTCCCTTTGACCTGGCCTTATCACCCCGCACACACACAAAATGGATGCAGCCCTGGCTCCACTACGACTCCAGATGACTGGTTGATTCTAGCTCAGTGGTCTGGGTCTTAGGCAGCCGCATCCACAGTTATCCACAGCTCTATGCTTTGAAGTGGTGTCTCTTCCTGAGCTTGTGCTACTCCCGAGGGGAGGTCCCACAGAGATGCCAGACCAGAGTTGTGCTATCTTTTCTCCAAGAGCACATGGAAAGACAGCTTTGTCTCCCTCAACACTTGTCGGCCACATGCTCGACACAACACCATCGGAGGTAGGCACTTGGGATGGCACCTTCTCCTCACTACTCTGTCCTTCTCCACCACCTCCATCATCTGCCCTTACAGCCGATGACTTTGCTACATTCTTTATACAAAAAACATCAACCATCAACCTCCCTTCACCCTGGAACTTTTCCCACAGCTTTTAAGAAGGCTCGGGTAACCCCATTGCTTAAGAAACCTTCTTTAAATCCTGCATTTCTTGAGAACTACAGACCGGTATCTCTTCTCCCATTCATTGTCAAAGCACTTGAGCTTGAGTTGTGTTCAAGCAACTCTCTACATTCCTCACACAGAACAACTTACTGGACATCAACCAATCCGTCTTCAAAAGCAGCCACTCAACTGAGACAGCCCAGCTCTCTGTTACTGAAGCCCTCAGATTGGTAAGAGCTTCCTCCAAATCCTCAATCCTCATCTTGCTGGATTTGACAGGCAACTCTACTTCTCCTTCCAACCAGACGATACTACAGTAGCTGCTCGTATTGCAGCGTGTCTAACAGACATTTCAACATGGATAAATGACCATCACCTTCAGCTCAACCCTGCCAAAACAGAACTCCTGGTAATACCAGCAAACCCAACACTTCACCACAACTTTTCAGCTTGGATCATCAACAATAACTCCTTCCAGAACAGCCAGGAGTTATGTTTGATGATCAGTTAAATTTCACGGATCACACAGCTTCAACAGCCAGATCCTGCAGATTTGCCTTACATAACATCAGGAAAATCAGACCTTTCCTCTCAGAAATGTCCTCACAACTCCTTGTACAAGCTCTTGTTCTCTACAGATTTGAACCATTGCAATGCTCTCCTGCCAAGCCTACCAGCAAGTACTACCAAACTGCTGCAAATGATTCAGAATGCAGCAGCGAGGGTAGTCTTCAACGAGCCAAAGACAGCACATGTCACTCCTCTTTTCACCAGACAGCACTGTCTACCATTGGCTGCTCGAATAAAGTTCAAGGCATTGATGGTAGCCTTTAAAACAACCACTGAGTCTGCACCAAGTTACTTAAACTCATTGGTACAGACCTATGTGCCTTCCAGATACTTGCGTTTTTTTGTTGATTTACTGTTTCTATTGTTCTTTCATTTGTAAGTCACTTTAGATAAAAGCGTCTGCTAAATGCCTAAATGTAAATGTTACATTTAACATTTAATTTACAGTTAATATTACATTTCTAAACTCCTTCTTTAAATGAAAAATGACAAAAAGCGAATACATCATCCTAAAATGACTATTCATGAATGTTTTAAGGGGGTCCTATTATACTTTTTCAAAGATCTGCAAAGTTACAGCCCTCAAAGTTCACTGCAAAGGGAGATTTTTTTTTAACAGAAATTGTTTTTTAAGAACTACAATAAAAAGGCTAGTAGGGACTACAACAAGTGTCTTAGTAAGATAAACCTTGTCTCTATGAATATGCAACAAAGAAAGAAACAGGGAAACAGGGTAGTAATGTGCTGTTGCCATGCCAAAAAAAAATGCTAACCAGTCAGAGCACATTTTATATTTCAGGAGGCAGGGCTTCACAGAACCAAGAATTCAACAGCCCGTTTTTAACAGACTGGGAATAATAATTAATTATTGTTAATAATAAAAAAGTAATAAGAATAATTAAGCACTACTTAAGAAAAGTTAAATTTAGCTAAAAATGTTTAGACACAGAATATTGCATAAATTACTTTTTATTGACCAAATAACAAATATTTCATTTTTTAAAGAAAGGTAGAAAACCCTAAGGATTCTTCTGGTTAGGATACTGACTTGTCCTGTTGTGACTTTGTGTTCAGTTCAGGTGCCTGGCATTAATTTATTTTAGATGAAAAAGTGCTACAGATTCTTCTTGTGTGTTCAATAAATAGGTTTATATTTCTGTGGAAAAAAAAGAAAGATTATTAGATTATTATTTCAAAGGTGCAAGCCCATCAGGACTTAGGTAGGCCATACATTTATTGCATATCTTTATATAAATAAACACTACTTTTTTCCACTGCTCTGATTTCCTACCTGCTTGCTCTCTTAGCACATCTAAAGTCACTATTGCTCACTCAACCACACAGATGCCACTCGCTGCAGCTTCACTAACCTCTTCTCTAATATCAGCCATGTACATAACACTAATGGCTAATATACTGTATACACCAATGTAAGTTTTTACACACATTTGCAGGTATCAGTACAGGTTCCTGTACTCCATTATCAAAGGTAAATTGACAGACCACAAATTCTAACCTGTCAACATCACCAGGCTGTGGCGCTGGCAAGATAACAGAAGCACACCAATTAAAAGGCACCTGCAAAATATGTTACATCTAAGTCTAAATATGTCAAAATATATCAGATTCTAAGCCTGAAGGAATTGGCAAAGTGATGCAGCATCTCATTCCCTGTCTCAGGGAAACAGGTGACAAATGTAAACTGAGACATTCCCTTTTGAGGGAACTCGACCCTGGATCATGACTTGATGCCATGGGGAATGTTAATGCCCACGATGCCACAGTGAGGGAATTCCTGTCCCAGATGTTGTAAAACATTGGCATAGAGATCAGGAGCAGGAGATTGTCAACCCAGGAGGACCTAAGCACCTGGAATGGAATTAAAGTCTAGAGATATCCCCCAGACAGTGCCTTAGATAATACTACACTCCTGGTAAAATGGGCTCTAATGTCCAAAGGTGACGCTAAGTCACAGGCCTCATAAGCCAGGGTAATAGCATGACCTTGATTTGCCTTTAAATATACATGATTTTACATGTGTTCAGAGTCCTGAAGTGCGCTCCCCATAATGTCAAGCCAAGCAGCACAGAGTTCCCTTGAAAGATAATTTTGCATTAATTTTTATATGGGCATGTTAAACAAAAACTCACTTGCAGCTTGAAAAAGCAGTCCCACAAATTAGATGGAAGATGGTGAGTCTCGCTACTCCTGTCTGACATTGACGCAAGCGCACATATCTGTGCCTGTTGAGGATTGCCTCAATAAAACTGATATTTGCATTACTGACCGCTGCAGAACTTTGGTCAGGGACCTGAAGACAGAGTTTGGCTGTTTATTGCACAAGAATGACCATATACACAGAGTTGCGTACTTAAGGTAATTATGTTTAAAAGAAAAAAATTTACAACACTGCCTGTGCCATTTTGTAGTACATTTTACTTCGTCTTATAATGCAAGTATTACTGTTAAAAATAGGTAGTGTACGTACAATGTACCCATTATAATATATTTTACTTGCTAACTAATAAACTCAAGTAAAATCTAACTGATGAAAACATTTGTTTTTGTGTCCCATATGTTGACGGTTTGAAATGAAACCTAATGATGCCCAATTCACAAATTACCCACTCCAGCCTCCTTCACTCTAACTACCCTTAATAAAGGAGAAGCCAGGGGGTATGTGGAGATCCCCCAAGTGAAGCATTCAATTGCGGTGCACCTCTATCGGCAAAATGCTGCCACCTGCAGGAATTGCCTTTTTCTCCCATCCAAAGCCTAAAAGATGACAGTGGCTCTCACTGCTAAAGCTTACAGGGCTGCTAGGCAGGTTAACTTTGCCTTGCATACCATGGCCCTTCTGCAAGTCTATCAGGCCAAAGCACTGAAAGACCTGCATGATAGTTGTTTTGAGCCAGGGTTGACGCAAGAACTGTGCACAGCGACTGACCTCACCTTCAGGGTGACTAAAGTTATGGCGTGGTCCATTGGCCAAGCTATGTCCACCCTGGTTGACCTGGAATTACTTTCTCCGACTTTCCCAGGCAGGCCTTCTCTACCACACTGTCAAGCACTTTGCCCAACAGTTCTCAGCAGTACAGAAGCAGATGGAGGCCATAAAGCACATCTTGCCTCGGCGTGACACCATGTTGATGCCTCAGGAAGGTGCCTTTGAAAACACGCAGATGAAGGCGAAGCAATTGGCAGTCTGCCGTCAAAGGGCTACATGTTGTCAAAGGCATCTTTATCATCATTGACTCCATCCCACCTTGAGCAGACAGCCATACCCTGGCCACAAAGTCGAGCCTGCAAGAATGCGCCACTGTCCATCTCAATCCACTGCTAAACCTTCTAAGCGGTTGATGAAACAACATTCCTGAGACAGGCAAAATTGAACTTTTACTCAGGAGGTGGTGACTGCACTGCCCCTTCCTACAGAGATAGACTGGGCAGAAATTTTTTAATTTTTCTGCCACATTTAAATAAATATTCTCATTAATATTTATTGTTTTATTATTTACTTTCAGAACTTACTGTGCCCCAGAGGCTAATCTGTATAGAGGGCGCGAACGCAGACCTCTCTGGTGGTTGATATAGGCGACCACCGCAGTGCTGTCGGTGCAGACCAGCACATGGTGGTCTCTCAGGTCTGACAGAAAATGTCTACGAGAACACTGCCAGCATCTCCAGACAGTTGATATGCCAGGAAAGCTGGTGACCTTTCCAAAGACCCTGGGCCGGGCGGCAACTCATGACCGCCCCCCAACCGGTAAGGGATGCATCGGTGGCTAGTGTGGCACGGCTCCCAATACCGGGCCCTGAGTAAGGAACCATTGTTTCTTCCACATGTCTAAGGCCCGTAGGCCGCGCTGCGTGACCTTGATCTGGCGGGAAGGATTTCCCCTCGGGGAAAACCCCTTGGTTTTGAGCCACCATTGCTGCACTGCCTCATGTGCAGCAGACCGAATGGAATGACATTGGAAGCGGCTGCCATCAGGCCTAGCAATTGTTGAAACTGCTTTACAGTGAGTGACTGGCCTTCTTTGACTCTCGTGACTGCCCTTAGGCCGAAAGGAAGCACTCAGTAATGGTAAGCTTTGCCCCTAAAAGCAAAGTGTGCAGGAAAGATGGGGATTTAGAAATTCGCATCTTTCAGATCTATCGTGACAAACCAGTCCTCAGACCTGATTTGATTCATGACCTGACTCACAGTAAGCATCTGGAACTTCAGTTTCATGACTGAGCGGTTCAAAAGACGCAGATCTAAGATAGGACGCATTCCCCCATCTTTCTTGGGAACTATGAAGTAGCGGCTGTAATGCCCTCATTCCTCACAGTTGAGGAGGAACTAACTCTATGGCCTCCTTCTTTAAGAGAGTCTCTACTTCTTGTTCCATAACTAGAGCCTGAGTAGAACCCACCAGAGTAGGGAGAATCCAGCTGAAAGCAGACGGTCTGTGACTGAACTGGATTTTGTAACCTAGTTCTACTGTATTCAGGACCCATTGCAACATATGTGGCAGTGATTTCCAGGCTGCCAGATAGTCTTTTAAGGGTACCAGTCTCTTGAGACTAGCCTCTAGTGAATTCTGAGTGCACGGAGCCCTGTAAAGAGATTTCTGCAGGGAAGCTTTAATCTGATTTTACTAATAGGGGTGGCCTCCACACCATGTCTGCTGATATTGGCAAACACTGGAGGGAGCCAATGTTTGAGGCTGCTGCACCCTAATGAACCAGAGGTGCCAGGGTTAACAGTTGGCCTCCAGAGGGCCCTGAGGAGGAGCCGGCAATGTCAGTACCCGTTGCCCTCCCAGGTGGGGCTACCCCCTGGGGTCCTGACCACAGATAGTCAGGACCGCTTCTTTGAAGCCCTCTTGGAGATCAAGATGGTCTTCAGATCCTGCCTTGATCTACCGTGCTTCGAAGACAAGCCATAGGGGGGTGAACGGGATGCAACGCTATGTTTCTGTGTCTGCCGGTATGAGGAGCTTGTACATGGCAGGGGCTGTTCCCACCTAACAGCCCCAAGAGATAGAGAATGGCAAGGGAGGAATCGCTGAAATGCCTCCGCCTGTTTACGAGCCTCCTGGAATCTGTTGACAACGGAGTCTACCGTGTTGCCAAAAAGCCCAGAAGGCTCCAGCGGGGCGTCCAACAGAAAGACTCTGTCTTTCCCTTTTATATCAGACAGGGTCAACCAAAGGTGCCTCTCTGCGGCTACCAATGCTGCCATAGACCGCCCAATTGCACTGGCGGTCTCTTTGGTAGCCTGCAAGGAGAGGCCAGCGGTTCTTCTAAGTTCACTCACACCCTCGGGTGTGAGACCCTTGCCCTCATCTAACTCTTTAAGCAGGTCGGCATGATAGGCCTGTAGCACACCCATAGTGTGTAGTGATGCATCGGCCTGACCTGCTGCCAAGTACCCCCTGCCCACAAGCTCAGATGTCATTTTTAGTGCTTTAGAGGGCAGGGATGGAGCCTTTAGCGACGATGCCTTACCAGGGGACAGGTAGCTGGCTAAAGCCTGTTCCACCTGGGGCATCAGCCTTGTCACACTGCCATATAAATTGGAGGCAGGACTGAATATATGGGCCGAGTATGGCTTCCCCCAGAATGTAGACACCTCACCCCACCCATCTCACTGCACACACCAACAGCTATTGCCCTGTAATTATGAGATGTCTAGAAATAAACAGGCAATTTAACTGCTGGGCACTTCAGTGGTCCTTTTTAATTACACACATACATTAAGTCTAAAATGTGGGACCTGCTTTAACCTCACAGACATATTTGCTGCTGAAGGTAGAGTCTGTCAACGTGGGAAGTGAGCAAAGTCAGTGCATTAATACTACAAAATATGAGAAAGAGGGTGAATGTGATGTTTTAACATAATTCTGCCATAAATTTACATGATGCTAACATGACTTAACATGATGTTAGCATGTTTTTGCATCACGTTTAGTGCTGTTGAAACCTGTCTGCATTCGATGCTGTTAAAATGGCAGATAAGTATGGGATGAAAATCATTTCAAAATTATTAACAAATGCATGCACAGATATCCGTAAACGTGATACATGTTACACATGTATTTTACTATCCGCAAACAAATGCCTTACGATTTGAATCTATGCAATATAGATTTTAATAAACATGAGGCGATTTTACAAATAGAGACAGATTTGTGAGTAAAATGTTTAATTTCGTGTTCATGCACAATCATTTTGCGCGCACCAATAAGAAGATAGTCAAAATAAAAAAAATCGCCTCATGTTTATTAAAATCTATATTGCACAGATTCAAATTATACTTTGTATACTTTATATACTTCCTTCCATTTTAAGGAAGTTTTTGGTCGGCCAGCAGGTGATTCCTCTCTGGGTGAGCAGCTTTATCACTTAAAACAAGGAAATATGTCTATAACGCAATACTTTCTCAAGTTCAGAACCCTAGCAGCTGCAAGTGGGTGGAACGAGCAGTTCTCTATAAACACCTACCGCCATTGACTAGACCTCAAGCTACGCTTACAACTGGCCGCCTGTGATGACTCCTATGGTTTGGAACGGTTTATTCAACTTGCCATTCGCTGCTCTAACTGGATGCAATCATGTACCCCAAATTTCACCACAGCCATTGTCACTCCTCCCCAACGTCGTCCTGAGATTGATGGCCCTCCAGAACCACACTCAGAGCCCATGCAAACGGACACCAACCTCTTAACCCACGCTGAACGAAGGCGCAGAGTAACCAGCGGACTACCAACTGTCTGTACTGCGGAGCTGGTGACCACCTCATCCTGGCATGTCCTCTTCGTCCTCCTCATCCAGTGGTGAGTGTGATCCACCCTCCTCTCAAGACAATGAATTCTCTGTCTACTAGTGCTCAGCTTACTGCCTCACATCTTACCATTCCAGTCACAGTCCTCCTTGACTCTGGATCAGCAGGTAACTTCAGCGTGGGACCGGTAGAACTGCTCATTGGACAACTACACTCTGAGACACTCCATCTGCTGGTTCTGGAGGGCTCTACGGCAGACATCGTTCTGGGTCGTCCGTGGCTGGTGCAGCACAATCGTGGAAGACAGGAGAGGTCCTTAAGTGGGGCGACGGCTGTTTCACAAAGTGTTTTCCCCAACTCCCATGTCCTGTGGTTCCCATACCAAAAACACTTCCTCTTTACACCACCTCTATCGAAAGTCCGCTAGTGAAACAGTCCATTAACATTACTACCTGCTATGCCCCCTTTAACGACGTCTTCTGTCCGAAGAATGCTGCCCAGCTACCTCCACACCGGCCATCAACCTCATCCCGGGTGAGCCAGTGCCCCAAGGGAAAATTTACCGACTATCACTTCCAGAACAGAAGGCCATGGAGGAGTATATCCAACGAGGCTCTTCAACAAGGTTATATTGTTCCCTCTACATCCCCTGCTGCTTCAAGCTTCTTCTTTGTGGCCAAGAAGGACGGAGGCTTATGGTCCTGCATCAACTACCAGGCTCTAAACCAGATTACAGTTAAGTTCCGGTATCCACTTCCCCTCGTCCCAGCCACCCTGGAACATCTGCGTGGTGGCACAGTTTTCACAAAACTGGACCTCCTAGAATCTCATCCACATCAGGAAAGGTGCTGAGTGAAAGACCGCCTTCATTACCCCCACTGGCCACTATAAATATCGGGTCATGCCATATGGCTTAGTGAATGCACCTTCCATCTTCCAAGACTTCATACATGAGGTGCTCCGGGAGTTCCTATATCGTTTTGTTATCGTTTACGTCGACGACATACTCATCTACTTCCAGAGCCTGGCCGAACACTGCCGTCACATAGCGGAGGTCCTCCAACAGCTCAGAAAATTCCATCTCTATCTCAAGACCGAGAAATTCACCTTCCATCAGTCCATTTACTGGGATACATCATAGACCACAGTGGCATCCGCATGGACGAGGGGAAGGTGGAAGCCATCACCTCTTGGCCCACTCCATCTATCAAGGAACTCCAACGCTTCCTAGGCTTCTCAAACTTCTACCACAGATTCATTTCTAACTACAGCACCATATTCAGTCCCCTCACTAACCTTCTCCGTGGCAAACCCAAGTCTCTCCTAAGGCCAAAGAAGCGTTCTCCACACTCAAGAGAGCTTTCACTACTGCCCCACTCCTTGTCCATCCGAACCCTGAACTACCCTTCATAGTAGAAGTGGATGCCTCAATGACAGGAGTGGGGGCCATCTTATTCCAGCAGCAGGGGGTACCACCAAAACTCCATCCATGCGCCTTCTTCTCCAGGAATCTCAGCCCAGCGGAGAAGAATTATGCGACAGGGCATAATTCATTCTGGTCGTTGCTCCATATAAATTCCCCCCAAACAGACTGGGACAGTGATATGGCTTCTGTGCTGCTTCATCTTTTGCCCCCCACAGCTGGGCAGAAGAGGAGGACCAAAATAAGTCTGAATGAAGCAGCGCACTTTCACAAGGTACATATGTTGCCTCACTTTTTTTAAGACACTTTTTCAGCTCTCCACTTTCTAGCTTTTTCTCTCCATGTGAAGTTTGTTAGTTAGTATGTTCTTTCCAAAACTTAATACAGGCCAATTATTCTGGAGCAATGGTCTTCCAGTAAAGCACATGATCTCAAATTAAAGGGGTAGTTTATACTTGGCATTGCTGAAAAGTGTATTTGTTTATTTATTTTTTAATCTTAATTTGTTTTCAGTTATGCTGCAGCATCGATGAACACCTGCAAGAAAGAGAGGGTAAATAACCATATATCCTCGCTGTTGGCCGAACCCAGAACAGAATTGACACCTTCTACATCGCAGTTGACAAACAGCTCATTCCTTGTCAAGCCACCAGCTCACTGAGTGATTTTGACGAACATTTTTTTAAATCCCACTACGTGTTCAACTTATCTTATGATGAGTCCCTGGTTCATCTCTACAGTTTTGTGCAGACAACCATATTCAACATCGATGTAACCTCAACAGAGAAGTTGCTGCGTGTTCGTGAGTTGCGTGCAAAAATTCTAAATGACAAGAATATTTAAATGTTTTATCAGTCAAACTCTACACTTCACCAGTCAGACTTTAATAAGTCATTTGCGACTAGGCCACAGTTTTTATCCAAGCACCAAATTTAAGTTGGCTTGTTCACAAAATAGTTGTGGGCGTCAGTTCACAACATATTCTGGTTTAAAAAAACATTTAAATAGTGTTCATTATAAAGATTGTCTAAGTGATGATGCAGAAACCTCAGAGTCATTTCAGGATAATTTTGACAGTTTACAAGATACAGATATAGCAGTTGCGGGAACAAGTGCCATACAGAGCCCTGATGCTGGGTGTTCTGAAAACAATGGATCAGCTCTGTAACGAATCTGTAACGAATCTGGTCTCTGTGGCTCCCTCCACCCGCCGCCAGTGGGAACCTTCACCGGAATATTAACTACATTTTACATAATCCCCGTACCTGGGACACGCCCCTTACAGGTGGCGGTCATTTTACAATCACACAAGCTATATATACTTACCTCCAGCACGAACTGTTTGCAAAGTCTTGTTTTGCCTTGTGTGAACAATTCCGAACGTTTTTCTGTGATTTACTTACCTGGATATTTACCTTGGATTGCCTCCCGTTATTGATTGTTTGCTGCCTGCCTTTTGGACCCCGCTTTGTTCTTGGATTTCCCTTGTTGTTTGCCGCCTGCCCTGACCCTTTTGCTTGGAACTGTTTACGATTTGAATTACCTGTGTTGCTCTTGTTTGCTGTGTTTTGACCCTTGCCTGTTTCACGCTTATTTGTGTAATAAAAGCTGCAAATGGATCTATCGACTTCTGAGCAATTATTACAGAATCGAAGAAAAAACTAAAGAAATTTGTGCTACAATTGTTGGTAAACTCAATGGTAGTGATTTGGCAAATAGTTTTGTGTCAACACTTGTTTGTGATTTGGAAGATTTTGCTGATGGACTGCACTCTCAGTTTAAACAGAAAGACCTGTCCGTTGTGCCAATAGATAACCCTGTTATATCTACATTGGAAAAATGCCTTGAGACTTTTGACAACCCAGTTGAGAGCTTTGATACTGAAGCTAAAAGAAGGACATATTTCAGTGCAAAATGGGGGATTGTGGAGTCAGTGGAAAAAACTTTAGGAATTTGTTATGATACACGGTTAAATAAAAATACAGGTACTTTTGACCAGGTCCCAGTGAAGACAGTTTTGTGTACATTCCAATTTTGGAAACAATCAAATTTATCTGTCGCAATTCTTACATTTGTGAACTTCTTGCAAAACCATGTGTATCAAAAGACCACAGATACTTTAACTACTTCACCATTAACTACTTTAAGCTACTTTAAGTCACATCCATTGTTTTCAAAACAACAGACTTCTTTGCAAATTCAATTTATTATGACGACTTTGAGACTGCTAATACACTTGGTTCCAAATGTGGTGTTCACAAAATTGGTGCACTGAACCTTGTCCTCAGAAATCTGCCTTTTGAAGTTAAATTCTGCATTGATGAACATTCATTCGGTTGCATTGTTACATGCAGAAGATGTAAAAAAATATGGCTTTGATCCTATTTTAAAGCCTCTGATTGATGACATAAAATTATTGGAAAGTCATGGCATTGATTCACCCTTCTCATCTGAAAAGGTCCATGGCACTATATGTCAGATAACTGGGGACAACTTGGGGAAGCATGCAATTTTGGGTTTTGTGGAGTCTTTCAGTGGGCGTTACTTTTGTCGTTTGTGTTTAATTGAAAAAGATGATGCTTAGAGTATTTATACTGGGGATGATCCAAAGATAATTTTACGAGGGAAAGAGCTTTTTGAAATGCACTGCAGTGAGTTGCAATCTGATCCTCAAAAGGTGCATGTGTTTGGTTTAAAAAAGAACTCGACACTGAACAGCCTACAGAGCTTTCATGTATGGAGTATGAGAGGTGAGGCTAAACATAGGGTATTCAAAAACACCCTTAAAAACTTCAGGAACACCGTGTCACTTGCCAAAAAACATCAAACATCCATAGCATACAAGTGGGAGACAACTCCTTTAAACCATACTGAGTATGGGCCCTTAAAATCATTTAATGTTGACGATGAGGAAAATAGTGAAATGATCACCCAAGGCTTGCCTGCTGTTGCAGAAGATTCTCTACTAACTGGATTTATATTAGTGGGACTGAGTACAGAGGAGGATTGGTCATTTGCTGTGGTTCTAAACATGAGATGCCTGTGTTTTGTAGAATAAAAACAATAGTTTTGGTCAATAGTGTCACCTTCTTCATAGTTAACAAGCTTGTGGTTGAAAACTTCAGTAAACATTGCCATGCCTATGAAGTGTTTGAAACAGACAAAAAGATGTTTAAAGCAGACTGTATTAAAGCAGACTGTATTGAAATATACAAGCTCTTTGACCTACAAAGTGCTTATGGTGATGATGATAGGCTCTACATTGTTCCGATATTTTCTTTGTAAAGGAACAAATGTTCCATGGTGTTTGGAATTTAATCTTTATTAAAAATGATTATTTGATCATTTGTTTCTGTTTTTTCCTGTATAGAGTAAGATGACTTAACAAGGATTTTCACTAAATGTAACACAATAGTCATAATTACACTTTAATGTGTTTTTAGTATAAGACACTAAATACAGATGAACAAGTTAGGAAATAGCATTTATATAGCACTTTAAAGTGTCATAAAATAACAATGTAAATGTTACAAAGTAACACTCCAAGTGAAATGAGTTAACCCTATCCAGTGTGAAAGTGAGCACTTAAAAGTGTCCTAAATAACACTATAAATGTTATGAAATAACACCCCTAGTGAAAAGAGTTAACACAGTCCAGTGTGGAAATGAACACTATGGGTGTTAAATTTTAACACTACAATGTAGTTAAAATATTAACACTATGCATAGCGTTAAGTTAACTTGGAACCAGTGAGAATTATATAAACTCTGGAAAAGTGTTGAATTTAACACCGTGGGAGTTGAAATAACGCTGACGATTTTGCTGTGTAGTAGTTTAAAAAAAAGAAAATGATTAAGTTATTGTTTGGCCCGTAATGTCTTACAAAATACTTTACGTAATTTTAAGTAACAACATATACGTTTCGTTAATGTATCTACAATTGTTTTGGTTAGGTACAATGATGAAGTTTTTGATGTAAAATTTTTAATCCTACACATTTGAAAATATTTACCATTTATTTACTATATTTACCATTCCAAATATTTACCATTACCAGTATTACTATATAATATTTCTAGTATATATAATTATTATTAAGTAAATATTTATCATTAAGTAAATATTTTAGAATGGGGATGTAGTTCAGCATCTGAGCTCAGAGTTCAGTAGGCCAATAGATAAATAAACTGCTGATGTAACAGCAAAGTCACATTTAACGTCTCCCAGATGGGAGAGTAAACAGTCTGTGTATGGAGTGATAGGTATCTTTGCTTCTCACCTTCCAGCATTTGTGATGGATGTCTTTGACGAAGGGAAGCTAAACACCAGATATGTACTGAGCAGTTTTCACCACCCGCTGGAAGGCCTTCGGTCTGAGACAGTGCAGTAACCATACCACACTGTGATGCAGTTTGTAAGGATAATAGTGTAGCTCCACCTTCCCCTGGTATATTTGTATCTGACCGGAGGTGATTAAGTAACCTGGGTGTGGGAGACGTGAATTTCATATTTCTCTCGTTTGAGGTACAGAGAGTTGGTGAGGAGTCGTTGGACCACCAGAGTGACATGACAGATATGGAGGTCAACGGAGGGTGAATAAATCAAAATGTCATCAATGTAAATGAGTACAAACTTATTCAAGTAATCACGGAATAGTTCGTGAAATTTTGAAAAATGGAAGGTGCGTTAGAAAGACCAAAAGGCATAACTAAGTATTTGTAATGTCCGGAAGGGGTGATAAAGGCAGTCTTCCATTCATCCCCTTTACGGATCCGGATCAAATTGTAGGCACTGCAGAGATCTAATTCGGGAAAAATGGTGGCTGACCCGAGTTGCTCAAGAGCGGCTGGGACCAGGGGAAGGGGGTACCTGAACTTGACGGTTGCTTCGTTGAGCTGGCAGTAGTCAATGCAGGGCCGGAGACCACCGTCCTTCTTGCCCACAAAGAAGAAGCTCGAAGCGGCAGGGGACGTAGAAGGTCGTATGAATCCTTGGTCCAGAGCTTCTTTGATGTAAACATCCATGGCCTTCTGCTCTGGGATGGACAGTGGGTAGATGCAAGGGAGTGATGCACCTGGCAACAGCTCAGTTGGCACAGTCCCATGGACGATGGGGAGGTAGCCGCGTGGCTAACTGTTTGCTGAACACTTGAATATAAGCTTGATATAAAGAAGGATGTCAGCCAAGGACTCTGGGCTTTCCACCAATGGGGCGTTGACGTGGAGTGTTCTTGCACCATGAGTTGCACACACTCAGAGTGGAGGCAGCCGACTCGCATCGTAATGGGAGGTGTTTGATACTAGATCCGTCCTGAACCCAGCGGTTTACCCTGTATGGTATGGATCTGGTACACAGTAGACATGGGTTGCTTGGAGAGATCTAGTTGTCGGAGGGTTTCTGGATAGACGAAGTTGCCAGCGGAGCCAGAATCGATGAGGGCTTGGACACAAATAAAGGTAGTGTTAGAGGTAAGTATTACAGGAATTTTGGCCAGGTTTGCCCCTCGGGGAGGAATTATAATGGAACTCACCGCTGGGCGTGCAGGACGGATGGGGCAACGGGCGATCTGGTGTCCACTGGCGCCACAATAGAGGCAGAGCTGGTTTAGACGACGGCGAGTGCGTTCCTGAGGTGTTAACTGGGCACCACCCGGTCCACCTGCATGGGCTCTGGCGGCGAGGACTGAGAGACTACAGACTGCAGTGGTGAGCTGCAGGCAGTGAGATGTTGAGCCACCCGTATGGATTTCTGGATGAAGTTCTCCAGGCCCACTGTGTCATTGTAGAGAACCAGCAATCGTTTTAACTCAGCGTTGAGTCCTCGTCGGTACACAGTAAGTAGGGCCTGGTCATTCCACCCGCTTGCAGCTGCGAGGATACGGAACTAAAGGGCGTAGGAGCTAACAGATTGTGAACCTTGTTGCAGGGAAACCAGTTGAACAGAGAGCGGTGAGACCTTGGCGTTGGCCGCCCAGAGCGGTTGAGCCCACTGGCGAGCCCGCCTGGATAGCAGGGAAAGGATGAATGACACCTGTGCTCTTTCGTCACGGAGGCGGTGGGAGTTGGCTTCCGGGTAAAGAGAGCACTGCATCAGAAACCCCTCACAATCCTCAGCCTTTCCGGTAAAATGATCCGGTTTATCCAGCGGGCTGCCTCCCGAGCTGGAGTGGGGAACGTTGGTTTGCAGGGCCAGGCGTACGCCATGGACGAGCTCCGGGGAGGGCTGGGGCAAGGAAGTGGCCGTCAGCGACTGCCGCACTTCCTGCACCAACTCCTGGAAGGGGTCGGGAGAAGCCCATCAGTCTGCTGCATGTTTTGGGTCCGGTCTTCTGTAACAATATACGGACACAAGGGTAAGGAATAACAATGAAGTTTAATGGAATGAATCAGGTATATAAACAGAGATGATGTGACAGGGTGAGTATAGCAATCTTGAATGGACTGAAGACCAGGAGCTTGAGTCAGACGGAAAATTCGTTGATTCCTTTTCCTAGTATAGCATGGACGGAGAGAGTTTCGGATCCTAGTTTGGCGAGGGAGACTAGGAAGCAGAGAAACCAGAATATTGCACACCTCAGCAAATCAGGAACATCAACTAGGGAACAAAGGCAAAGTGTACAGGTTAGTATGAGATCGAATGATCAGCATATGATACCGGAATGAATCCACTTCGTATGAACGAGACCGGACGGAGCTGAGGTGTGCGTTTATATACGGAAGAGTTGACGATGAAACGAGGAGCAGGTGCAGGTGCAAGGTGTGGAGCAGGCTTGATGATGTGCAGCAGGTGATGGTGATTAAAACTCCGGTGACTGGGAGCGTGACGGAGTGGGCGTGGCAGGTGGATTCGTGACACACTGCTTACTTGTTTTTATTAATTGCTTGACATTTTTTTACCAACATTACATTTGCTGAAGTGTTGCTCCAAGACCCCAAAAAAACTAACAAACATTAATGCACACTCTATCATAATATTGTAATAATAACTTTTCATAATTGTAACTGAAAGCTAAATATTGTAATGAATTTCATGTCTCATTTAGTTGATTATTTTGCATACAAGGACCATCTTGCTGAAGTAACCAACCTGAAGTTAAAGGTTTTGAATTTCCCCTTGCAGGTTTTAAACCTAAAACCCTTTAGCATTTATTCATTTATGTATACACACACACACACACACACACACACATATATTTCCAGTCGAATACATATTTATTTTTATATAGTCTAATATATACATTTCATTTCCGGTCTAATTGAAAATAATAAACTTATAATGTGAAATAATGTACAGTTGGGCAATGCTGTATGTTGTCATTTTAAACAGGTTTTAAACTATTTTAATATTTACTTCAGAGTTTACCTGCTGCTGATTACCTCACGGACAAACCGTGAGCAAACAGGATGATAAATTAAAACATTAAGAGAACGTTTCAAGATCACAACACAAAAGTGATTAAACATGAAATATGGAAAGCACTTTGTAAAAACAGCAAATATGAAAGTTTTGTACCCTCAGTTTTGTCAGCAAGTGCCAGTTGGTCATCAAGATTCGAAAAAGTGAACATGTGCAGACTTCTCCAGCTTAGTTTTAATGTTGAAAAAACATAATTCCAACCAAATGGCTTGGCAGGTATATGTTGATAGATCAACCTTATTTCAACATTGAATAGATATTTTATTTTTAACCTTTTAACGTTCTGATGAACCAACCAAATAGTAAATGTTGATTTAACATTGACAACTGGTTGATGATTGATGCTGACCATTACAATTAAAAATAGTTTTTGAATCGATGTGTCACATATCCTGGCTCTCTGGCTCCCTCTGGCCGCAACCAGTGGGAGTGTTTCATGCTGTCTGGACTACATTTCCCATATACCCCGTACCTAGACCACGCCCCTCACACCTGTCAACTATCTGGACAATCAAGGACAATACAAATACTCACCACTCCTGTTAGAACTTTGCGAGGTCTTGTTTTCCAGCAGGTAACATTTCTGAGCATTCTCCTGGTTTTTGTCTGTTTGGTTTTGACCTGTGTTTTGTTCCCCGCTCCTGTTTGTTTGCTGCCTGCCTGTTGACCTATGCCTGTTCCTGGATTACTCTTGTTGTTTGCTGCCTGCCCTGAACTATTGCCTGGACTCTGTGTACTCTCTTGGATTACCTGTGTTGCTCTTGGTTGCCTGTGTTTGACCCTTGCCTGTTCTCACTTTGAGTTTGTATTAATAAACATGCTGCATCTGGATCTCCTTGTGTCTACTGAGCCACCGTTACACGATGTCAGTATCTGGGTAGCCTACATACGAGATGCATGTTTTCATAAGCTGGAATAACAATGTTTAAAATAATGAATAAAAATAATTTTAATGTGTAATAATTTGTAGATTTTTTTTATCTGATTAATTGTTTTTGACAAAATAGATTAATCGATTATCAAAATCAATGCAGCCCTAACTAACATCTTATGGAATTCTTAACTTTTTGACTTGCATAATTGACTTGTAAAGCTGCTTTGAAACAATTGCACACCCAACATGCATCTGAGCTGTTTTGCTATGTAATGTGTAACATCATTACTTTTTATAGGAGAAAAAAATGTCACTACACTGGCCTGCAGCTGAGTAAATTAACAGCAGATTTTCATTCTAAGGTGAACTATCCCTTTAATGCTGACCAGAAGTGTAGTACTGATAAATAGTGGTGGGAATTTGTTCACCAATATGTTTAGTGATAATTTTAACATATCACCATAGTACCTGTTCCCAAAAAAAATTGCATCTCAGGACTGAATGACTACAGACCAGTGCTTTGAGAGGCTGGTGCTAGCATACCTGACGGACATCACAGGCTCACTGCTGAATCCCTTCCAGTTTGCCTACAGATCAAATAGGTCTGTAGAAGATGCTGTGAACATGGGGCTGCACTTCATCCTGGAGCACCTTGACTCACCGGGGACATATGCACGAGTCCTCTTTGTGGACTTTAGCTCAGCTTTTAACACTATAATCACAGACATACTTCACCATAAACTTAGCCAACTCTATGTGCCACCATCCACCTGCAACTCGATCACAAGCTTCCTCACCAACCGAGAGCAGCAGGTGAAGCTGGGGGTTTTCACATCCAGAACTCCCCCCAGGGATGTGTACTCTCCCCCCTGCTCTTTTCAATAGACACAAATGACTGCACTCCCGCGGACCCACCTATCAAGATCCTGAAATTTGCTGATTACACCACAGTCATCAGACTCATCCAGGATAGTGATGAGTCTGCATACAGACAGGAGGTGGACAAGCTTTCCTTGTGGTGTAGACAAAACAATCTGGAACTTAATACCAGTAAGACAGTGGAGATGACAGTTGACTTTATAAAAGTTCCTCCTCCCCTGCCTCTACTCACCATCCAGGGGTGTACTGTGTCCTGCACTGATTCCTTCAAGTTCCTTGGCACCACCATTTGCAAAGACTTAAAGTGGGAGAAGAACACCACCTACATAACCAAAAAAGCTCAGCAGAGGTTGTACTTTTTCTGCCTTTCTCAATTTCAGGTCGGGAAATCCCACACCCACCAAGGCCACAGGTGATCTTAAAGGCAAAAGCGAAACAACGTAGAATCCAATCAAATATGTTGAATAGATAAAATTCACAACCGATACAGGTCAACAAGGTAGGAACAGGCAGGACATATGAACACCCAACGTAACGATAATACCAGACAAAGACACACTACACAGGAACCAACTTATAAAGCACATTGATAACAAGGACTAATTACAAACAGGTGAGACTTACACTAAACGACAGGAAATCCAAATATGGGCATGACATGGGAGAAACCAAACAGACAGTCCAAACAGGGGTGTTACAATTAATGTCTTTTAGCATATAATATTTTAAGTGATGATAGTAGGAACACTACCGCTAATAAGCTATTTGCTAGTTCAATAAAGAAAAACTAAGTAAAGACTACAAAACTGATCTGCACTTAAAGCCCTGAACAGATCAGAAATTTTGCAACACTTTGCTGCTGCTTCTTGAAGCACTTTCTTTCTTTTTTCATTTTCAGCTCAACCTGGCCACTTTCTCTCCATCCTCGCATGTCTCTTTAACCACTCTGGCACAGGCGCGCAGAGGACGTAAATCGAACCGTAACATTGCTAGTCAAAACTAACAGATTTAGATTCATGAATGGTTTAATGTTTTTATTATTATTTCGTTAATTATCTGAATGCTGAATTTGGAAATAATCACTAGTGTGTGGCCAGTAATATAAAATACACTTTAAAACAAAAAAGGCTTGCTGGCAGCAGGCCAAATCAGTCGCCAGGCCACCGGGAATTCTCCTGGTGTTCCCGATGGCCAGTCCGGGCCTGTATGTATCCCAGCGTTTAGCTCACAAATGGCAAAAAAGCAGATCAATTTTCTTTCCAATGTGTGAAATGCTGAGCATGGCTATCAAGCTATACAAAAAGCACATTTACACAGCTGTAGTTAATCTAATCTCTCTGAACAAGAATGACTTGCTGTATTGAGCAATCAACATGTCTTCTGTAGTTCAGTCAGTCAGTGACATAGACTATTGGCTCACTCACACTATAGTCAGTCTTTAATGGTGCAGGCGACATAGAAGAATCGGGTGTAGATTAAAAAGTGAATGACTTAATTAGCATGTGCATGCATATAAAGAAAACCACTTGTTTAAGTGTCATGAATGTGTTCACCATATATTACAGTGGTGCAAATTAATAATCTGTATTTTGTCAAAAACTTTACTTTAACCAATATAATGTGTACATTAGTTATTACAAAAACCAAAGCACAGCATTTGCACTTGTAATTAACATCACAAACAAGATGTACTAGGTTTTTCAGTTTTTGTTCACAAACAAGATCCTCGGTCCCGTTCAGACTCAAAACACTGACATGTTCAGTGAAGCGTGTTAATGAACGTAACATCACTAGTGATCAAAATAGGTCATTAGGCCATAGGTCATTAGGCCATTGGTCACAATCCACTTTCTATGGAAAGGAGATGACTGGACATTCAGACAAATGCCTTGATTTGTATTAAAGGACAAAGGAATTATTTTGAAAGGCATGAGGGTAGACGATTATTAGTCGACGATTATTTTTGGGATGAACTATCCCTTAAATTTCATATTCCAAGCTACAGTCAATCTTATACACTGTCATAAATTTAAATTTAAATTCTAAGAAAGCATAAAATGCATTGACGCTTGATGGGAACACAAGTCTCCAACTAAATCACCAAAACAAAGCCCAACTCAAGTTTTTTGTTCCGGGCATACAGGAAAACATTGATTTCCTATACAGTTTGGAAATTCTGTTTTAGCTCTTATGGACACTCAGGGATAAATAAGCTGGACGTATTCAAACACATTTGAAGTCTAAGAGAGTAGTTAGACTTGGAAAATATGCCCTGTGTAGTGCAGTGTGAATGTGGGGTGGACTTCATTTGTCCAAACATATGGACTATGCTAAAGCAAGGTGTTGCATTAATTAAAAAAGGTCATACCAGGGATGGCAAATAGAAATCATAAATGTTTGTCCACTGCATTCCTTATCTTATTTTAAAATGTATTTTGTGTTTTTTTTCCACAGGGTGGGCCTAATCTTGTTTCCATGGTTACTGACAGGTGGTCTTGATTTGTATGTAAGAGTATGCGTTGTTTGAGCTAGCAGACATACCATTTTAATTAAATCTACTTTTACAATCTGGGCACACAATAAAACATTTTTTTTGATCTTATGTATATTAAACATGTAAATGCATAATAACGCATCATGCAAAGCATATTTTACAATTGCAATGTTATGTATTAAATGTGTTACATCGTTGTTGTTGTTGTGTATAATACTATATGTACTGTAATAAGATTTGGCTTATTGTCAGCAATGATTTACACTACACAGGTTTTGATAGCATAATGCTGTTCAGGATAAGGTGCATTATAATCAGCGGTTTATTTGTTCCAATGAAACCCTGATCCAGCTCTATTTTAGTGGATCCCCCACATCATCACTTCTGCAAGAAATTTGTGCTATGACCTATACATTTGTTTCACGAAAATCAAGTATTATAATACTAATGACATTAATGTCAATAACAACAATGTGCAATATTCCAGTTGAAATGTAAAATAAAATGAGCTCATTTTTAAATTCACTGAACAATTCAATTTTTCTTAAAATGTTATCTTTATTTACAGTATAGCAAGTTATGCATATAGCTCGTGTTCCTGTAGCTCAACTGGTAGAGCATTGCTTTAGCAACGCAAAGGTTGTGGGTTTGATCCCAGGGAATGTAAGTACTGAGAAGCGTCTGCCAAATGAATAAATGTATAAAGAACCCTAGGGTTCTTTACTCAGCTTCAAAGAAACCTTTATGCCAAAAAGGTTTTTTTTTTCATTTAAAAAGGCGAGAGGCATCAGAACATCCTAGAGACATGTGGGTCTCAGTAGTCTTTAATTATTACCTTGGAAACTGTCCAGCAACTGCCTTAGCAACCATTTACAGCACCCTAGCAATCAACATGAATTAGCTAAATCTCAGCACCAGAACATTATAGAGACATGGGAGTTGACTCTTTTGGTTCACACACACATCCATCTATTGGTTTTACCCTGTTAACTGTCTAGCTGCATAATTTGTAAACCTCTGTTTATAATGCCATCTGTACATTATATTCATAGTACATCATATCTGTCATATCTGTGAATAACCTGTAACACAACCTATATCCTGCACTTTATTGCTTATTGCACTTCTGATTAGAACTAAACTGCATTTCGTTGCCCTGTACTTGTACATGTGTAATGACAATAAAGATGAATCTAATCTAAAAAAAATCTAATTAAACTACACCATGGCAACCTTTTACTATACTGTAGCAACCATGTAATAAAATAAATAAGACATATCTGGCAAGTAGTCTTTATTGGGTTTATTTGACTCGGGCTGTCAGTGGGCTTTAGGTATTGCCCTGGCAACTTCCTGACCACACCCTAGATCACCCTAGCAACCTCATAAAGTCACGAATAACCCATATTTTAGTATATTGATCATGTTAAAGTTGTTCATGCTAGCATCATGCTAATTCACGCTAGAATCATGCTAAGTCATGCTAGTGTCATGCTAATTCATGCTAGCAAAGTCAAAGTGGAGTTTGTCATTTCAGCCATATACAAGTACATAGTAGGCTTGGGCGGTATCCAAATTTTGTAACCGTCAAACCTCCTCCCTATTTTACCTCGGTATACGGTATTACCGTGAATAATAAAAAAATTATGACGTAAGGCTCAGACAGCGTCACCAAACTGTTGGCTTGTGCCTAAACCGTTCAGAAACTGAATACCAAACACTAATACTGAAACAATAACAAAATAACATGCACAACAATATTAACAACTTTTATTAGCAACAAATAGCRGTTTATAAAAAAGTGCAAATACAACAGTCAAACAGAATTAAATTAACATAAACATCCAGAACAGTTTTCGCGCAGAGACGCGCACACAAATCAATTAAATTAAAT
>JAZGTK010004399.1:0-24703 GCA_036877625.1 Ambastaia sidthimunki | reverse complement strand
AGAGAGGGAGCAGTTATTAGAGTGAGTGCACAGATAAGCTTGGGTCACCCTTTTTATAATTTTTGTGTGACATTTAGTGGAAATCGGGAAGGACAGAATGTTTCCCCAGTGGCTTTGTGTGTGTGTGTGTGTGTGTGTGTGTGTGTGTGTGTGTGTGTGTGTGTGTGTGTGTGTGTGGAATACACACATGTGTACATGCATTGAGAATGCAGTGGGTTTTAACAGCTAGACAGACTTTCTGTGCATCATCTTCTGAAATTATGTGGCATTTCTGTTTCCTATTTCAAGAAATTCTTATTCACAGCAAAGTGACAGTTTTCTACTGAAATCAGTACTGAGGTTTCTACAAGGAAGTGCACATTTTCTGCTTAATTTTTCATAGATTTTACAGGCTGTCGTATATGGAAGGGAATCAAGTTCTGTGTGTGTATTGCTTGAGTACACAGTTAAAGAATTGATTTTACATGATAGCCCGTCTGCTTTGACCTAAATGGATGATTTTGTTGTGGAAAAGCCAAAACCCGGAATCATCTTGTTAATTTTGCTTGACCACAAAAGAAACACAATTTCTTCTGCAAATATTTTTATCCCCAACAAACCTGCCTTTTTCTCCTTATTCAGTTTATTTGAAGAAGTGCAGTAATTCCTTATTTCATTCAATTTTGTTTCATTAATCACATATTTGCAGTTAAGATTTTGGACCATTATGGAATTAATTAAGTTACAATAAAAGTGATGAGGTTGATTCCGGAACACTGGAAAATAAGAAAGCGCAGAAAATAACCTTTTACGTGTTCGGAAAGTCCGTGTTTAGGGTGTGACGTTATATTCGGGTTCTGGGGGGAGACTGAACCTATGTACATGTACATAACATGTGTGTCGATTAGTTTAACGCAGGAAAAAACAGGCTCATCCTGTGGTTAAAAAAGGTCATTGAGTCTTGAACAAATTGTTCTGAAGGTGCATTTTTAATAATGGCACTCAAAACTCATGTATGTAGATATTCACATGTTTTACAGTCTTTCTGTCCTCAGCACTAACAAACATCTGCATTTTTTTAAATCCCTGAGGAAACTAAGAGATAATCTAATGATGAACAGAACAGAGTACAGTGTTTTTAACATGCATGTTTAACACGTAAATCAATTTAAAACAAATGCAATTTAGGGCTGCAACTTGATTTTACTGATTTAATTTTATATATTGATTGATTAAATCACTGAACTGAAATGCATACAGAATATGTAGGTTGTGAGTTAACATTTATTGACTGATCATAGGTTTTATGATGTTATGTTTTTGTAACCAAGATTTTATTTTTAAGCCTTTTATCTTAGAATCTGACCTCATTTGCTGCTTTAGAATATTGATTTTATTGAGCTGTAAAGAAAAGATTCTATTTGGGCTGTACAGAAATGTTTGAAATGTAAATGTTTGAAAATGGTAAGGATCTGTTTTAACATTGTCTGACTTTTAAATTTACTTGTATCAGTGTAATCTAATGTAGTCTGCTATAAATTATATTTTTGAATTAAATTATTACCAGTTCATGTAGATTTCTTAAGGTTACCTGATATTTGTAGATTTCAGAGACCAAAGACTTGTATATTTGATTAGCATAGATATTTTTGCATTTCAATGGTAGAACCATTCGGAAATTTGGAAAAAGGACTCTATTAAGAAAATGTTGATCCATTTCATTTAAAAGTATCTCATATCATCCTTCCACAACAATATTATACCTGTCAGGGGTGGGGGGGAACAATCCAACCCCCAGTAAAGCCTATTTGAAACAGAAAAGACAGACGCAAGTAGTTGTCAGTTCTTCACAGGGTCATCTTATTTGACTGCTTAATGTAGATATTTCTTATGGATTCAGTAAATGTGAGTTGCAATATAATAAATATAGGTAAGTATATCTTTGAAAACTTGGCATTTTTATATGCTATTCAATATTCTTAAGTTCTTAATTGTTACAAATTACCCTAACTAGTGTGGCAGTGTATTGTATGAATGGGCGTGCTTGTATTTAGCATGAACTTTAATTTTGCTTTATAATCCTATAATTTGAAATGATTGTTATTTGTAGTAGACAGATGTATCTAAATTATGTTAAATTAGGGGTGGCTTTGGCGAAAGCTCTGTTGTTAGTCAATGAATGTTTTGAAACCCCCCTAAGCAAGTACTACTCCATCTAGGGGTTAAAATAGCTTATCAATCAATAAATCTGAACAATAATCGTCCTTAAAATGACAACTTTTTATCTCATAAGATTATTCCTTCATATTAAGTGGTAATTCGACAACGATTTTTACGTAATCTACAATGTTTGTGTTTGAAAATTGCAATAAAAAAACATGTAGGCAAGATGCGGGACTTTTGTTTTGCTTTTCCCAATAATGATTGACAGCTAGCTGTTTCAAGCTAAACATCGCCATTGCAAACCACTTTAACAACATTTATAATAACTCACATACTTTTTGTTGTCATTTTATTGATTTTTTAATATATCGGATTTGTTTTGTTGTTTACTTGTTGTCGTTGTTCATACTAGACTATTATATAATTTCTAGAAACAGTAAAGTAAAGAAATAGTAGTAAAAACTGCGTTTATTTTTTATTAATGCTGCTTTCCCTCACAATAACCCCATGCAAACAAATCGGCGTGACTTCAAGCATTAAAATAAACGTGGGGGGCGTGTGCAGTTCAGAGCCACCAACGGGATCCAAGTGGGAGGGATATACCGACAGATCCCGTCTTCCTCTTGACCTCTGGAAAACGATGGACTTGCAGCTTCCTTCTAAATTTAGTCACTTACTCACGTCTGTGCGCTATGAGCTCAAAATTGCTGCTCTTATTTATGCCAATAGTTTAGGCCTGCTTCCATCGTAACGGGGTGACAGACCCTCGCTGTAGCTCCGCGGGTCTCCATTGGCACTATGCAGGCAAGCACGATCTGACCTCGGTACGTGCATTGCGCACAGACGCGCACCATTATAACCACACCGGAACCTTTTAATGTTTACCGACTACTGCTGGCAACTTCGGGGTCAGAAACAGGCGTAATGGCGCAGGGGAATAGTAATAATTTCTTAAGCATTCCCTCGCAAGAAGGTCTTTTCAGGACGGTGAGGGGAGAGCGATCCGAAGAGGAGAACAGCAATTCCCCTGATGAAGATGAGGAAGAAACGGAGGAAGACGTCCGGCTTATACCGAGGTGCTCTCCGGTGCCCAGGAAGCGAGGACCGTCGATTGCCGATGAAACTGCGGAGTACATGCGAATTCGCCTGGTGTTGCCAAATCGGAGGGTGTCGTTTGCCGACAACACGGGAGCCGAGCTGGTTGATGTCAGGATGTTTGTACCGTTTGATTCAGATGAAGAGGACGATTCGAGATGGGAGGAAGAGGAGGCGCGGTACCAAAAGGCGTACCGAGAGCCCACTTACCGCGTGTGGCCGGAGTTCAAGGTTCCCACGGGAACGGAGCTGGGGCTCGCCGTCCACACCAACAAGCTGGAAGTGGAGAGCATAACACCCGTGCCGGACGATCCGCTGTCTTTTGAGGTGGTGATCCGTGTGCTCAACATTTCTTTTCATAAATCGGTCTATGCTCGGTCCACTATGGACGGCTGGATCACTCACTTTGATTATCCAGCCGAGTACGTGCCGGGCTCCAGCGACGGCGAGACGGACCAGTTTTCCGTCAAGCTGTCCTTCGCCTCACCGTATCTCTTCAACGGAGCGCGAATTGATTTCGTTGTGCGGTACGAGACCTCAGATGGAGAGTTTTGGGCGAACAACAACCACAATAATTATTCAGTGACTCTCCTACAGTCGTATGAAGAAGAAACGACCCAGTCTGCCAATGAGGAGAACATTGAGCTGAGAGGTATATTAAAGCCTTCACGGTACCGGTAAGTGCGCGTCTAAGCTTTTCAGTTAATGCACAGTGACGTGACTTAGGCTATATATATATATATATATATATATATATAAAGACTGTAACAGTCACCTTTAACCTCACCTTCCTTTCATTGTGCAATTTTATTGTGTAAAATTCATAGTCAAAGATGGGTCAGAATAACCAGCAGGTTAAGGCTGTTTGAGTTTTGATGATAACTTTTCTCCAAATTCTTATTATTATTTATCTCCAGATAAAATAATCCAAATCTGTAGACATGCAATTATACAGCATTAGCAAAAACATTTTCTCACGTTTAAATTGATTGTAAATCTAGAAAGACTACATACATTTGTCACATGCACAAGATGTCAGTGGCAGTTAATAGACTGAAATGTCTGATGTGAGGGCCAGGTGTTATACAGCAGTACAATATGAAAAGTAAAGTATAAGAGTTAGGGCATTTGGCATTTGTATATTGTGTGAGCTTTGGGGGTGCACACCCCCCCTAAACTCCCTTTTGAAAATGGCAGTCACACGGGTGTGAGAGGAAGATGAAAATAGGACAAGGCAGGTGTCACTTTCAGCTCTTGCGTATGGAGACCTTACCTCTGGCCTTTCTGCAGGGGTTACTCAGTAGAGGCAGTACGAGCCAACAAAAGTAGACAAGAGACCGGAGCAGTTGTTAACCTTTCACCTAGTTTTTCATCATCTTTAACATTCTGTGTGGGGCATGCACTTAAAAATATCCCAATGAGGAAAACCAATGATGGTTTGTTTTGTCCACACACTACAGTTTGCAAGCACAGTCAACCTTTTTCAACACAGACACAGAGACCGTTTCCACACGAATCTGTAAACGTGGTTAAACCATCAAGTGGAGGTTCATGCTTTCATTCAAACACATTATTAAATTAATGAAAAACATAGCAGTGGAACTCATGATGTGACGAGAGCTACAGTCCCATAATTCACAAGCAATCATGCTTGTAACCCTTTCTAAAATCTAATATATTGTTATTTCATTGGACAATCACAGTACAAGGTTGGTGAATGGGATGTCCATCAAACATTTTGGCACACAAATTGCACAATGTCCAGATATTGGTAGACTATTGGTGTCCCCAATAATACCACCCAAGTTATTACTTGTAGGTTATAAACAAGAATGTACAAAGAGTGATAGTATTGCCTCACATGACCAGACCATCTGACAGCCATGTTAGGCAAAACCCTTTGGTGGGGTTCCAGGAATGTTTTTTTTAATGTGAATTATTTGGACAGGTCTTATAACATCATAGGATCTGTCATGTGGATTTTACTGATGTGTGGGTTAGTGTGGGTTAGTCTCCACCTACAAAACTGATTTCCAATAAACAACTTTGAAAAAAAGCTGGAGGCGGTCTTGTTGTTACCAAGGCAACAAATGTCACAGGTCACAGTTATTTTCCGTTTTGTAAAGCAATCATGTGTACCGCTGGCCAACGCGTTATGCTACGTTTGACAACCTCTAAATAAGTCTTATAAATTTGACTTTTGTATTGCAAGTGAATAACTGTTCTGTGCTTTATTTAATGTTGTTTAATTATGTATTTTCCTTCTAGACCGAACGAGGATTATGATGATGAACCCTATGATGAAGGAGATGGTATGTAATTCGTATCTTCACCCAATAGCTGCACGATAACTCAAGACTAGAAGTCATTTCATGTTTACATTACATTGGTTCTGTTTTAGCAGATCTGAGCAGCGCTGAGTGTAAATCAGAAGCGAATCAAACCTCTTTTGCACGGCTGACTATAATCCAGCCAGAAATCGACATCGAGGTGAGTGAGGTTTGCTTTATGAGCACATGAGTTCCAAATGCTCTCAGGATAGCAGGTGGAAAAAGTCAGTGTATTGCAGACAGAGTTAACAAAGTCAAAGGTTTAAAAAATGTTCATTTTCCCCTCCTTACTAACCTTTATCTTCAGGTGTCTGTGACCTTAAAACGGAAATTGCTTCGGTTTTCGTGCACAGTGTAAGGGCAACTTTCTTGTGTTTCTTTTTTTGTTTGGTTTGTTTCGGTATGTACAAATATTTCCGGTTTGGAAAAGTCTAGACTGGTGAATTCCAGGCCTTTGTGAGTGTTTTAACAGATGATGGAATACTTTTGTGATATACTAAAAAAGGTGGTAAAATGTAAGAAGTTAAACCACTTGAAAAGCTAGCAAATGATTTAAGACATTATGGCAGATAAGCAAAAAGACATCACATTATGTGGCTTTAGACATCGATATACTGTTTTCTTATTTCCATATCATTGGAAATCACCATATCACTTTAAAAAGGGATAATTCACCCAAAAATGAAAATTCTGTCATCGTTTACTCACCCTCACAATCTTCTTCGAGTGGAACACAAAAGGAAATGCTGAGCAGAACATTAATGCTGGCCTGTTTAATGCAAAGTAATAAATCCATTACATTAAATAAAATCAACAGTGTTTGGAACAACATGAGCACATATAATTATTTTTGCAAACTATTCATTTGCAAAAATGTGTTTCATTTTCTTGCTGTATGTGTAGCTGTTTCTGAACGCAAGAACGTGTCTTGTGGAAATGCTTCTTTGCTTATTTTGTACGAATTGCTTTCAGAAAGTGTCGATTCATCAGACGTATTGCTGTTAGTATGCGCTGGGTTGTGTTGACCTACATGAAGGTGGTACTTGAATTGTAAGTGCCATGTAAGCTTGAATTGTAATGGTAGGACATGAAATAATGGATTAAAAATATTTATATAAAATATTTATATACAGGTCATGGCCTGCATTATTTATGAATAAAAATGCATTTTTTATATGATTGTTTGTGATATATAACTTAACTTCTCCTAAAAATATTAATTGGGTCTTTGTATCTTGGCATACAGGTATTTGTTTTATAATTGACACAAAGAACATATGTGTTCTTTATCTTTAACTAGTGATATAATTCCTTATTTTTGCAACATTGCAATGTTTTTCGGAGCCGCCCAGGCTAAAGTTAACTTGAAATACACAATTAAACTTTAACTCTTTGATTGTCTATGGTGTTTATAATACTAGCCATAAATTAAACATTGACAAGGATTGTTTGTATTGTTCCCACGTACTTGCACAAGATCTAATTCACGGCCAACAATTCACATGTTAGATAACCACTTGCTTTCTATTTACAGTGTTGATATGCTGTTTTATGTGTCTGGTATTTACAACAATTGGATCACCATCTTTTTCAGATCTTTAGTAAAAAGTCCTATCATTATTTTTTAGAAGAGACCTGATTTTGGAGCGTTGAACCTTTTAAGAAATGATTTTATGAAAATAAAAAAAATAGTTTGATTCTGACAGTATCGCACCTTTGATGAGGTTTTAAAGTTATTTAATTTTCTTGTTACTTGAACCTGTTTTCAATATATATCGAATAAAACAAATCAAATGAATTTCTGTTGATATTTGTATCTTTTCATCTGTACAGCTCATTGAAGCTTCAGCAACAACTTAGGTAATGTGCATGTGGCTTGCTAACCTTACAGCTTGCTAACGTCACCCATTCATTGTGTTGCATGTAATGTGCATACTGTATACATGATATTTAGATCGACCATGTGGGTTTACTCTCATTCTAAATACTCTTTCTTTTGCTCCATATTCCTGTTGGTACTGAACCACATGCAGAGAACTGTATTCCTGGTATTTCCCAAATCAGAAAAAGACTGAAAGTGGGAGATCTTGTTTATACACTCCTGTTTTTCCATAAACCGAGTCTCATTTTGGGCGGAAAAAACATCTTATTTAAAACAAACACACTCATCTGTCAGTGGTTAAAAATATACCTTCATATACCCTTGATGTAAATACTGTTAGTATTAAGGCATGCTTTAAGATGTGCATAATTTAAAAAATTAAACATGGAAAAATTAAAAAATTGAGTATTTACAGCTTTGTTTTTTGTTTATACATTGTCTTTTTAATCTCGTGTAACATTTAGAATTTGTTTCTCTAAACCATATCATCAGAGACCTTCCATTAAAGTAATCGCAAATGGCTTCCTGGAAAAAAAGCCAATGGGAATTAGCACAAACAAAACTGAAGCATAAATCAACACCCACTTTGCACTTAGAATTTAGGTTGTTCAACTTCTTATGTCTCCTTTTTGGAAAATAGTGACAAATTGACAGGTGACTTCATAAGCATTTAGAGAGTGTTTTTTTTGTACTTGAAAATGGTCCATCTACAATGATTATTGATAATCATTAAAAGATGAAGTTTAGATTGTCTGAAACAACAGCATGAATTAAACAACCTGACAAACAGCTATTTATACTAATATTAGTGTATTACTGGTGCTCATCAATGCTGGTGTCAGTAATAATATGCATAAACAAATGCTTTTAGTCTTAATTCTCAAACTACTAGTTGCAATCAAGAAACCACAGAAATGCATAATACATTTCAGGTTGGTGCCATTCGTTCTACATTATTTGTTAGTCTGTAGGAATTCAAACTCATCAGTGTTGTGTGTTTTGACATGTCAATTATGTTAGACATCATTTTGTCCGTGAAAGTCTCTGGGAATGAGGTTCCGAGTTTAAAATTCCAAGCGTTTTGTCACTTTTCCTCTCTGTTGCAGACTGCCAAGAATTTGTCCAGTTCTCCACAGTCTGCCAGGCCTTCCTCCCCAGAGGGATGTCCTATTTCCACCACAGATACTCTCCATGGAAAACCACTTCCTTTAGAGTCTAAATCATCAGATAATTCACCACAAACAGAAGAGTATAGAGCTACTGATGAAACCATTCAGTTGTCCACTTTACAGGAGCCTCAATCACAGTCTACTTCACAGTTCCCCAAGCCACACGTTCAAGGCTACAGTGTCTCTTCCATGCCCCTTCCCACTGTATTTGTCCATCCCTGTGATGAATATTATGAATTTAAGGAATCAGATAATCCTGACCATTCCCTTTACATGCAAACTAAAGATTTTAAGCCTGCAAATCATATAGCAGCCCAAGTGCCTTTGGAGTTTGGCCAACCCTCAACGGGTGAATATTCAGACGATTTACCACACATCCAGAAGGAAGATATGAAGGAGAAGAAAGATGTTGAGAAATTACAGTCAGAAATAGATGGGACTGAGATGAAGGTGCTGGAAGGGCAATTTCAGAATATAGAAGAAAAAGAGACCTACTTTCACATGTTGGAGGAATCTGAGCCTCCGTTCTCAAAGGAGGTCAACAACGATCATGCAACTGAACTAAGTCTCACCATGGGTTTAGACAGCTTGTCTGAGGGTCTACAGCACCCTCTGGAGAAAGGAACTCAAGAACAGGAAGTAGAATTTGTCTCTTTGGTCGGAGCTGAGACCAACAAGGTGGTTCAAGTAATGCAGACCGAGGAAAGCACCAGGACAGATAGTGAGGAAGAGGATGGTTTGGTGGCTTCCTGTTTGTCACCTTGTCTTGGAGTCACCTTTTCGGGGTCAACAGGACAGGGCAAAGAAACCCAAAGCACAACTATTTATCCAGTAGCAGAAGCTTCCGATCATGAGCTGACCACCATGCAAGAAGAACTTGTCCTGGAACCGGGTGATGATCCAAATGTTCCCATGTATACTTCAGACCATCAAGCAACTGAGCTGACCAGGGTTTCTGAAACATCATCTGTGACCCCTGATTTTGCCTTTGATCTGCAACCTGTACCAGCTGTGAACTCTTCAACAGAAGAGGATTCAACTTACCATAAGTCTTTCCAGGGTGATGAACTTTTTATTGCCTCATATCAGACACATATAGACTCAGAAACCCAGCTTCCACTGCCCATAGAAAGCAGTAAAATATCTACAATATCAAAGAACCAGAGTGAAGAGACTCTGGAGAAGGGCGTGACTGCCTCCATCACCTTCTTCAGTGCTGTTGTTTGTTTGGCTGTTGGGATTCAGGAACCCAGCACTTTCCTGGTCATGGGATTATTCTTGTTGTCCCTCTGTTTCTGATTTTCGGTCTTTCCTGTGCAGATATTGTTTTTCCCTCCATACTTTGCTCCTAAAATGCCTTAATATTCTTCATTTTTGCATTGTGCCTTGATGAATTCCAAAAATATTTGTAATGTAAAGTTGTAATGGACTTGTGTCGTATCTGTGTTTATGTAAATAGAAATGTAGAGTGTGAATTTGTTGTCAGTTTAGTCACCTGTTTATGTTTATTTTATTGTATGTTTAAAATGTAAAATTTACAACACAAAATAATAGTTTGATCAAGCAATGTGTTTTAACAAGATGATACCACTATACATATATTTGACATTGGAAATATGGCTCAAATGCTCTAGTTTAAACTTACCACCGTGTTTGTGAACTTGTGAAGTTTCTTGGTATGAATAGCTATAGGAAAATACATTTGGTTTATTTATTTACACACTGGATGATTTTTGAGTTTGAGGACTTTTTTGATGGTGAGTGTATGTGGTTTATATGTAGAAGATGTAGCAACTGATGAAACGAGACTGGACAAACGTCACAGGTTATTTTAGAGCCGAGTGCTGTCACAAATTTAGAAACGTTTGAACCTGTAAGAGTTTTAGGTTACTTAGTAAAGGTGCGATTTTGTTTATTGCACAACTGTTCGTTGTGACATTGTAAATCTTTGTAGACATCACATAACTAAGCAGAGCGTTTGTCATGGTGTGAAATGTTTCAAGCCTCTGAGGTTGTATGTTGAGTCACTGAACTGCACTGTGAAATTAATGTGTGATGTTATTTCTTTGTAACCTGGGTAACACCAATATTCTGATAACATTTTTAAAATGTTAAGATCAAAGATGTTGTAATCATCAGAACGTAGCACTTACCCATCCCATTTTCTGCATTTACAACGTACCAGTTATTACTGTCTTTAGTAAGAGCAGCTTCTACACAGCTTCTGAAGTTAGAACGCGACTTCCTGTGAGTATGTGGCCTTTTGTGACACCCCAAGCCTGATATCGCCCCAAAAGGTCATGCATTGCTCTGAAGTCACAGCATCAAATTACTGGGTGATTGAACGCCATTGTAAGTAGAGTTGATAGAACGGGTCCTCAATAAACTTTCTGACCCTTGGCTACAGTCTTTTAAACGTGACTCCAAAGTTGTCATTTCATTGCTGTGTTGCCCAAGTCAGTTCAGTCATCTGGATAAACAACCAAACCAAGCAAACAAATTTAGACATAGCGTATGCACTTCATGAAAACAGAACTATATTTTATCTTTCTAGTTGCAAAGTAGAAGTTATACTCTATAGTTAATAAAGTTAATGAATTGTTTTCACAGTCTTCTATTGAGTGTATGTCCCTCACAAATTAAGCTTGTTGTCAACATCAATAAAATACAAGAATAAATATGGGAGAAAGTTATATTGGGGGAATATTTTCATAGCAATGAAACTTATTAGTTAATAAACAAGGACACCAAATGTTTCCGTTTTCATGCATGGGTGTGTGCTGATAAAAATATGATCTTGTGACAAAGCAACTTCATTTTTTTATTACAAAACCAATAAAAATAACAGGTGTTGGCTTCAAATATATACATATTTATATGTAAATGCACAGATTTGTTTAGATTTTCCTATGAGAATGACATGGTTGAAAACTTTCCTGAGATTGCATAGGCTAATCCAGATTTTGTGTTATCACATGAATCTGTCATTCACGCCTAAGTTTTATTGTTCAGTTCTGAAAACTTTCCAGATAGCAGTAAGATCAGTACGTAACACACAAGCCCAGACATTAATTCATGCATCACAGTTCAGTATTTAAACACACCAATGAGGGACCAGTTTATAATTAGTAAATGAATATATTCTGTTATATGGGTAGTTACACTATATACACAAAACAGGCAACGCTGTGTGCGCTTGAAGGACATCAGCTCTGTGGGTCCCTTCTGCCCGTAACAAACAGTACAATTTCGCCCCCAGGTGGAAATTTCATGACAAGCAACATCGGATGATGTAAATAAAAGTCATTTCATGGCACCTAACAATATTTGGTAAAACAGGGTTTGAAAAACAAAATAAAAGCTCTTCTAATAAAAGACAAAGAACGCTCCTACCAAAACTGTAAAAACATTAGAGTATTTCGATGGAATTAAAATAGACATCTGTACATTTTAAACACTGTTCCTTTTAAAGTCCTACTTTCCTTTTAGTTTAGCATCATGCAAAACTGAGAATTAACTAATATATAATAAAATCTGTCAGACCACAAATTCTTTTATAAAAAGGACATGAGAAAGGAAAGGAAATGAGAAATACTAATGGCAAACACTGGACAATAATTCTGAGTACAAAGTTGAACTTGATTTTGGGGAAATAATAAACAAAACACTTAAAATTCATTAAGGCTTGACACTGTAGATGTTGCATCATATCCGCATATACACATGATCTTCTCCCAGTGACTCATTCAGCATTAATTTCCTCTTTAAAAGAGGAACTTCCGACACGTTGCCACCCCGCATTTGCACTCCATGCGCATGCGTTTCTTAGGGGAACCAGGGAGTCTCGTCAAGCTGAAATTAGAATCCATCTTTGTGCTCTCAGCATCTACTGGATCGACTGCGGAAAAAAACAAAAATCAGAAACGTCTCATAAGTTATTGTTATGCAACAAGGTTGAATATGTGGAAGCACAAACTAAAAATGGAGGAAATTACAAATTTTATTGACTTCATTTTTGTGCTGTTACCAAATAGACCTAAAACGTAGCTCCAGAAGACTGGGAATACGCAGTCGCACACTAAAAGCTTTTTGTCTATTTTTAGAGCACACTTTTAAAAGCTTTTTGTCTATTTGCAGAGCTTTACAGTCCCACACTTACTGTTCATTTGGTAGTCAAATGTGAGCTCCTCTCCAGCTTTTATACCCCGTGTGGCAAAGAATGCTATTCGTGGCAGCCGCTCGTCCAGGTTATCGATAAACACATTATATACCTGAAGGTTGGGGTCACACTGTGAAGATACAAGGAAGGAAATACTTTAGTTATTTATTTGCTATTTGTGAAAATGATAAACATTACATTTATCAGAGACATTTACCCAAAGCGACTTCCAGTTTATTTTTGGTAGATCATTTATCATATTGTGTGTTCTCTGGGATTCGAACCCATGACTTTTGTGCTGCTAATGTAATGCTCTACCAATTGAGCTACAGGAACACTAAACTAAAAATCTAAACATTACAGCTTTTCTTTTTTAAAAACGTTCATGATCTTAAATTAGCACAAAAAGGCAATTTATTTTAAGTAATGCCTATTATGAATATTGGCTACCAGTCATGTACTGATCATGTATGTTGTATTTTGTACTACTTGTATAATCTGCTATCATTTTTACCATAGATGTTACCTTTTCATGGCTGCAACTACCCATGACTATTGTAGTCATATAAACTCAACTTCAACTCAACTTTCAAGTCCACTTACACTGTGATTGACAAAATGGGAGATGTTTCCATAATGGGCAGCATCTACTGTGTATTCATCGTCCACATAATCCAGGTCAAAAAGATAGGTGGCACCTTGTTTATCATACACATGACCTCTGCGTTCTGCTTCCTCCGTTGTAATAATCTGAAGCAAAAAAAACATATGCAAACAATCACAAAGTCAATTGTTTTCTGGAAAACACAGAAACAGACAAACACCCACCACAATGAGGTTGAAAATGACAGTTGATAAATGCATTATCTAGTACTGAAGGAAACCGTTAACATGACAACAAGCCCTAATCTGACAGAACCGGCACTCAACTAAACACAATAAACATTTGAAATGATTTTAGGTGACTCTGCTGTGGCTAAGTCAAAACAGTTGAATGACACCATAAATTATACATTTGAAAACATGCATTAAGAAAAACTGACTGTGTGCTATGCAAACTAGCAAAATGCATTTCTGATCCAGACAGGAAGTGAATACATAGCTCCAACCCTCTCATGGTTCTCACCTCCCCAACATACTCCATGACAAAAGTGTTCTTGCGAATGCGTTGCATGGTTCGTACCCCCCAGCCCCTGCCATTGTCCGTCCTAAAAATGCAGAGGGAATACTGAATGCCCCTCTGCACCACTCTGTTGGGACAATCTGGTCCACAACGGCACCGTTTGTTGCATTCGTAAATGGGCAGCCCCGGCCGAATGCGCACCTGGCCGATTTCATTGTACGCAAACTTGTGCTGAGAAGCTCCAGCACAGCAGCCCTCCACTGGGCTGTTCAGGCAGTCTGTGCACTCACAGCCCACCGACACCTCATTCAGCGTAATCCCATCGCCAACTTTATAGTCATTAATGTATGTGAAGTTCTTAGGTGGGCCTTCCAGATCCACCTGGTTTGTGACGTAGATATGGCCCTGGTGGGTGCCAAGGCTGTTGAGATGGACCTCCCACAGTTTGAGGGTCTGTCTGAGTTTAGCCCGTTGGACGAGGTAGGATACAGTGCTGGGATCTAGCCGTCGAGGGACACCGCGCTTCTTCTGTCTCTGCATCTCTGCATTCAGGTCTTCCCAGAACTCGTTGAGAAGATCTATGCACTTGAGATTCTTTCGGGGTTCCCATGTGTTCCTGGTTTCCGAGTAGCCTTTCCATTTTACCAAATATAATTCCTGTGGAGGTAAGAGAGATGATACAAAATGTAAACACATCTAGAGAGATAACTGTTTTGGTATGAATCGCATTACGTGTAAAAGATCAAGAAAGCACACCAAGAAAATTAACACCTACTTGCAAAATGCAATCGTACAAATCTCAGCTTTTTACCTTCAGAAGAATTCATTAGTTTAGCAGAATATCTTAAATATTGAAACACAGAAATGCTCTTAGAAATGCCTGATAAGCATGATGATTTGAAGTTTACTCGTTTTAATCAATGTCAGATAAACGTGCATTTAAAATGTGATGATTCAGATGTTATCAAACAGATCCCAAGTGGCATTTAAACATGCGTTTACAACGTGATGATTTAGTACATTTACAGTTACTGTTACACAGCACACATCATCACCATCGTAATGTAGATCTGACCCTCACCTGTACTGTTTGTGTCTTCCCATCGGTGATGAATTTTCTTTTGTAGTCGCAGAGATATTCCACCTCATAATCGCACAGGTTGTGTTTGTTAATGCCGAGCTCCGCGCACAACACACCCTCCTCTCGACAGATCGTCTCCAGTTCATCTGCAGCAGCAATGCAAGCCACCCTGCAAACTAGCATAACAAAACATAATTACTTTAATCGTTTACTGCTTTTAATTGCACGAGAAACGTAGTTAAAATTAGTGACATATACGTAACACAACTTTATATGAGATATGCAGATATGCATCGCCTGGTTCTTCAGTAAACAACTTAAAAAACGACATTTACACTCACACATCAACAGCACCAAAGAACAGTTCGTGAAAGTTTAATTTCATTAACAAATGTTACAGATAAAAGAAACTTTCTTGCAGGCGCCATAACATCATCACGAAAGCTTCATATCAACATCAATAACCACTCCACAGTTTCCTTAATGTGCTAAGGACCAAGATACTAACCTGATTAACTAAGTAAGTGGTAAATCACGTATACTAACAAGATGATGGTTTAATTGTTTACTTTTTAAACAAACTGATCGAGTTGATTCAAATGAAAACGGGAATGGTAGCTGAAACAATATGAAGACGTAACAAACTAATGAACACGCAAAGCGTTTGTACAATGTTACGTTGTGTAACTTTACAAAAACAGAAATGAAACATACGAATAACGCATTGCTAAATGTGTTTCTACATAGGCGCGCGGAAGCCATAACATCGACACTAATGTGAATTTGTATCACCAAATTAAGCAAAAGTTCTTCCTAAATGAAGTCATTCTTTCCAGGTTTTAAGAGTAAAGGCCATTGTTTACACATCGGCGCAGGTAACAGGTCCAACATATGTTTTGTAAACAGTTGTTTCTCAGCGATTAACGCTATATATTCTTACCTTTCAAATTTTCCGCCATCTTCCGACCGCCGCCAAAACTATATGAGAGAAAGACGGCTCGGTGATTGGATGCGGCGCGGCATGAGTGACAGTTTAAGCGACCAATAGAAAGAGAGTATTTAACTTGCCATACGGGTTAAAGAAAGCTTTAAACAATTTGGAGCGTGTTTCTGTATAAGGTTAGTTTATGAAGGTAAGCGTTTTATATTCTTAGGTTTTTATTTGCATGCCAAAACTTTGTATAAAAACATCATCATTTTTAATATTGTATAAGATTGGTGACCCACAATCATCGTACATCACGATTAATAAAGCTATCATAAAATATTATGAAATAATAAGCAAATAACATTGTCCAACCAAACTGAGTATTTACATTTTCCAACACTCACAAGTTAGTAATAAAACATTTTTGTGTAGTCTTTTAATTTGCCTTTCACCGGATGTGGAGGCGGGATATACAGTTCATCCGCGAGCTTGTGACACAGGAACACGCATGAATATCCGGGTGATGTAAACAAATGTTTAATGGACGTCGGTTTAAATATTGCAGTTTCGTTTATGCGTTTAAGTTAGTGTTTACAGTCGCTTAGCTAGCAGTCGTGTTAGCTGTTGAAATAAACATCAGAGAAAGAAAAAGGCCCAAACTGCTGGAACTGATACAGCGGCTTCTGTAAGCTTCATGTAAATTCTGCATAAGCCGCTTAATACGCGAGATGGCCGTAAATATATTGTTAAGGTCATAAATAAATACACTTTTTGAGTAGATAAGTTGCGATCTTGCTTCCTTATGTTTGATTGTATTAGATCTAGACAATGAAATTCTGTTCATTTAGTTTCTGTTGTTATTAAATACACTTATGAATAAAACTTCTTCCATTAGTCACTGTCAAAAATGCTAAAATACATTTTTATTATTTTATAGGCGTCATGTCGTGCAGCATTGCTCAGTCTCTCCGGACACCAGCCCTCGTTTTGGTGTTTCTAGTTGCCATAGAGGTGATATCAAAGACACATGCAGATAAGGTACTTGTTTTTGTCCGTCAATTATTTTTCCCCTTAAAGTTATTCAGCCTAAACATGTCACGTATTATGATTTAATCCCCCAGAGTTTTGAGGACGTGCGTTGCAAGTGCATCTGTCCACCCTACCGAAACATCAGTGGACATATCTACAACAAGAATGTGTCTCAGAAAGACTGGTGAGACTGTAGACATACCTGGTGTAGATCTGGGGAAATTGCTAGTTATTACTATAATAGATATTGTGAATAGCTTATATAAGAATTGTTTGTGAATGTCTGGATTTGTAGCAACTGTCTGCATGTTGTGGAGCCCATGCCAGTGCCGGGTCATGATGTGGAGGCCTACTGTCTTCTCTGTGAGTGCAAATATGAAGAACGAAGCAGTAACACCATCAAGGTATTAAGTGACTTTAAATGAAAAATGTCTTTGTTTTAATTGCTCAGGTCACTTGCTTCTATAATACACTAACCTTTAATTTTTCCTCACAACCTTCAATGGCAGCAACTCATTATACTGAATGTTATTTTTCGTTATTATTAAGATAATTTATAATTTTCAAACAACATACAATACTGTGGGTGAAAAACATACTCAGTAGCACATACACCCAGAGTTGTATCCACACATATTTATAAACCTTGCACAAATTTTATACATTACTTTGTTCCTGTAGCTCAACTGGTAGAGCATTGCGTTAGCAGAGGTTCATTGGTTGTGGGTTCGATCCCAGGGAATACAAGTACTGATAAAAATGTATAAACCTTGAATTCACTGAAAGTTGCTTTGGATAAAAGCGTCTGCCAAATGAATAAATGTAAATGTTCTTTGTTTTCTATTACGTGTTTTTCCATCTTATAGTTTTAAACAAACTTAAGAACTTCTAAATGAAGTTGGTCAAACATGATGTGTCGTCAGTTTTTTCTATTTTATTAACGTTCTATTTTTGTCTATTTTCAGGTGACCATCATCATATACTTGTCGGTTGTTGGAGCTCTTCTGTTGTACATGCTTTTCCTGCTTCTGGTTGATCCTCTGATCCGGAAACATGATCCCTACACCATGCCATTGCAGAATGAGGAAGATTCTGAGGCATGGCCATCTGTTTCCCAAAATAAAATTCTATTTTTTATTTCCTTTTTTTGACTGGGAATAATTATCATTTGTACTCTCTGTCTCCCCCTACAGGACGTGAGGCCTCGTGCAGATGGCGCTCAGGGTCGTGGGAACACAGTGCTTGAGAGGGTAGAGGGAGCTCAACAGCGCTGGAAAAAACAGGTCCAGGAACAACGCAAGACTGTTTTTGACCGTCACAAGCTGCTCAGCTAAGCCCTCAGACAGAATGAGTTTGAGGACCACTAACTACAATTGTAAACCACTGACTGAGGAAGCTTGCATGATGGTCTTAGAATTTCTGTTATACGTTTGGTCAGTGGGCCTGCTGTCTTCACATTATTGTATTAGTACAAAGGCTGATTTGTTTGTATTGGCTGTCCAAAGTGAAATTTGAGCTACTAAAGTAGGTTTATAAGTTGCATTGCTCCTAAATTTCTTGATCATTGAAAGGGATATAAATGAAGGGAAATCAGTCATTTTAATTTTGTATGACTCCTGTAATTATCTTTACATTTCCTTGCCTAATAACTTAAAGAGATGCATCTTACCACTGCTTTCTTTGAAAACACTTTGCAGAAGATTGTATTTGAAAGCAATATAATCTTGAAACACTGATGTAAATAATCTAAAATATGTATGTATAATCTAAAATAGTTGCGCTTATGAATGTGATTGTCTTTGTACTGTTATAGTTTGACTATGTTAAAAAGTTAATGTATAGCTTGATACCCATTATTGATGAGTGATGGTTTGTGTTTTTATATTAGTTACCTATTTATAACACCATTAGGTATGACACGTCACAAGTATATCTCTTAAATGTCATTGTATTCATTTAAAAATATATTTATTACAGCAGTAATCCTGTAAGGATTTAAGTGATATTTATCTACCTATCTTAAGCTTGCTCTTTGATATTATATTTTTGTTTTGCTGGATATTCTCCAAAAAGATCCATTTTTGCACTGAAAAATGTGAAGAAATTATTTATAACCTTCTTTGCCTGACTATCATATTTGCTGCTGTAGCAATGCATTTTACTGTATTAAAAACAATTGCAGCTGTTTTACAGCTGAAAAACTTCTGCTTATGTGAAAATGCACTGAAATAAAAATATGCAAAATATTGCCAGCTTGTGTACAGATTATTCTTTATCAGAATTTCCAGATATTAGTGAATTTGTTACAGAATCTTGCTGTTGTTTACATTATAACAAACATTGATGTCAGTCTAGTGTCTTGGGATAAGATATATAAGATATATTTCATAAGGAAACAAGGGCAGGATTCATTTAAAAGTCCAGCACTGCATCCTGTTAACAAGGTTTCATACAACTCTTCTGTTCATACCACACATATGGCCTGAAATATCTTCAAACGCATTGCTCACTCCTTTTCTGTATGCCAAAGTTGTCTCCAAAAATGTCTCCAAAGTTCCTTCTGCGTTTTGTCATCTCCCATATTTTTATTTTGTTTTTCATTTCATAGAATTTAATCTGAATTCTACCTTTTAAAGAACGTTATTCATTCTTTTAAAGAACGTCATTCATTTCTCTCATTTTTCACCTGCTGCACCCCAAGGTCACCCCCTCCCCTCCTCAACCTGCCCCCACAGCCCCAAGAATGGACACTGACTGCTTGTCTATAAATATCCCTCAGAAAGGACCAGCTGCGTCTAAATGCTCCCTGCCCCTCTGATGTCTCCTTGTCTGGTGTAGGTTTGCAGCAGGGGCCAGGGCCAAGAAGTGCCTTCCTCAGAGAAGGAGCCAGGCTTAGGACCATACTAAAGATCTGACCTGGACTTAAGGAGACCAAGGATCTGCTACCCCTGGAAACTTACATCAGATATCGTGACACGGGTGACAAAAAGTGAATTTTCATTAGTTTTGTGGAGATTTGAGAAGATCTTGTATTTGAGGGATTCAACATGGAGTCCGGCAGTGGTGGTGGTGGGGCAGGAGCCTTGGCCTCGTTCATCATGAATGAAGAAGAACTGAAGAGAAAGCAGAGGGAGAAGCTGAAGAAACTTCAGGCCACTGGAGGAAACCCTCGACCTCCACGTTCCCTGTTCTTCTTCACGCTCAAAAACCCTTTCCGCAAGACCTGCATCAACATCGTTGAATGGAAGTATCCTTTAATCTTACATGCGTTTAATGGCAGCTCCTCTTACGCAGCTTTTGGATTTTTCAGTTTGATCTTGATATTATCATTTTGATTGCCAGTGCTGAATTATATGCTTACGTAGGGATGGACATGACAGAAGATAGTCCAAAGAACTGGTGTAGCATGCAGGCCAGAAAAAGCTCAGAACACAATCACATCTGTTATCTTTCTTTTAATAATTTAGCTGCAAACTAACATATGATAGATATTATGGTCTATCAAATGGAGAAAAAAGACAGCCGCAGTTGTTTTATTTATTCCCCAGCAGAAAGTCCTGCTGCCAGTTTTAAATTAAGGTGTTAAGCTTTTGATATGTATAAAATTCACCACGGTCAAACAGTTGGCTCAGGTCCTCACATAGATGCGCAAGGGGATGAACCCCATATTTATTTACAGCCAGTCGGTGAAACATTATTAATAAGACTTTATCTTAGTGCTAATTGTCCAACTGGACGGTGGACAGCTTTTGGAGTTTTAACATTGTTTTTAGGGTTTGTTACCCTTGTTTAAAGCACCAGCAAAGGCTATATGGAAATATGATTACGTATACACAAAGATGTATGTCTCAGATAATGTACTGATCATACATAACCATTAGAACTGAAATACTGAAATAAAAAACAAGAACAAGAATTAGTAGTGCAGCAGTTTGGAAATAGTTGGATGTGGGTTGCTTACTTCCTCTATGTGACCGCCCTCTGACACAAGACTTGCCTTTTAAAGTAAATAATTGCTTTGTGAACTAAGACCGTGTGAGACTTTCAGATCCTGAAAAAGTTCAGAAAAGGTTTCAGATAAGAACTTCATCTAAAAGTGCTTTTGTATGAGATTCACTTTTTTTTTTGTATGAGAATGTGAGATGTTATTCTGGAGATGTTTGTCGAGGTGTATTTAAACTGTTGAATAATATTCTGGGTGTGCACAGCTGTTGTGTGAAATCACTAGTGGACATGATGCTGAGCTGGCAGGGAATTTTTGAACCACTCACCTAGTGGCAGAAATGCGCACAGCATTTTACAATTAACTAGACTGCGTTTATTGTATAGGCGTTTAATATAGCATTACTTTATGATTGCTTATTTCAAAGAATTTACAGTTTGTGCAAAATGTTCATTACTGATAAATCTCATTATTGTTCGTTATTTCCCCTTTACAAGGGCCCTTGAAATGACATAATACATGCAAGAAATCCCCTTGGGCCACACGTGTCACTCCATGTCTATGTTCCTACCAAACGGGGTCCAAAATTAACTTTCCCACCTGACACATTTATTAGTCATAATCATAAATATTTCTTATCTGTCATGAAACAGTATTTTGTTTATTACTTTAAAAGAAAACCTGGACAATAATATTATGTAGCTCTGTATAACATATTTAATGACAGAGTTAGGATATTGTTTGACTTTGGCAATATTCTGTGTCTAACTACACCTATACAAAATCTTATTTAATGCAACCTTAACCTAGTCTTTTGTTGCGAAAAATGACGTAGATATGTCGCCACCTTGAGTTCTGGTGAAAATAGTTAACCTAGATAAATCTCCGGCGATACATTATTCACCTTGTTAAAGTAAAGGTAATGTTTTTAACTGCACGGTTGATATGTTTTTGATTTATATTACTCACGTCTCATCACTTACTTAAGTGAGGGGTCAGGCTATCATTTGTTTTAAACCACGAATTATGTTGCAATTAAAGTTAGTAAATAACAGCCAGCTAGTAAATAACTCACCATTCGTTTGTGGCGCTTGTCTAGTGTTACAATTGGACCCTGTCTGCTAAGTATCTTAGAACAAGGAAATCTTCAAGCAATAGCTCATATTTTGCCATATATTACCCGATGTTTTCCTGATCAGTCTACCAGACCCTTTGAAATCATTATCCTGCTGACCATCTTTGCTAACTGTGTAGCTCTGGCTGTGTTTCTTCCCATGCCTGAAGAGGACACCAACAACACTAACTTAACATTGGTGAGATGGTCTACAGTTGGTCTGAAGCTGGTCTACAGCTTGCCAGTTATAATTTGCAAATACATAACCTCAAATGTTGTCACAGAAGCCCAGTTTGTTTGAGACTTAAGGCCCAAATTAACCTGATACTGCAAGACATTTTTCCACTGTCAGTTTAAATAGAAAAAATGTACTTTGGGAATGAGTGTCAACCCTTTTCCAGAAATAAACCTCACAAGGAGATTCCAAGGGAGATGAAAACATGGACTATCATGTTCAGAAGGTTCAGTAGACCCAGCTAACAGGGAACGTCATCAGAAACTTGGCTGATGTTCTCTCAAAGTTATCTAAGTAATGTTAGTAGAACTTTTTAGTAGAACCAAAATGGTTAGCAGAACCCTTTAAAAAATTACAGAAATAACAGTTTAAAAACGTTTTTATGATGAACATTAATACAATGTCTGAAAAAAAATATGTTTTGAACTTTCCTATTACATTCAAAATAACATTTTAAATGTTTTTGTTACTTAAATGGAAACGCTAGGGAAATGTTGGTACAACAAAAAATTGTTAGCTGGGGTCGTGTACAACTAGATAAATTGGATGGGACAGCAGCTGGTGTATTTCCAGAGAACTTGAGAAGCTTTAACATATCCAAGATAAAGTGTTGTTCAGCATTTTGTCTACTCAGGTCTTTGACTCTGTGTGTTATGAAAGAGATGCATGCGACTTGAAATCGATACCGTATGCGTGTCATTCTGTTTTTGCCCAGTTAGCTTTTCACTAAGTTTTGAAAAAAACTGTTATAGTTTTGATGCATTTGATCTTGCGTCTGTTGATATAATTTTATACCTGGATTGCAGTTTACAGCGTGCAGCAAGCTGTTTTTGTAGCAGGTGCTGCGTTGTGAGTATATTTAGACGCTGGTTTGGGACGTGCAGCGCAGGCAGGTTTAAATGCATCTGAGATCCAGAGGTATGAGTGTGGGGTTTAAAGATACACTCAACTCTCAGAAGTGGATTTTTAGTGACGCATGTGGAAATTTTTGATCTAATGGACGTTCTGTTGGCATGACTGTGTTCTCTCACATTAACAGCCCACTGCCCATGTATGAGATAATTTACCCCATTTGGCGACAGAACTTTCTATATAGGTTACTAAGCTGCTGTTATTGGCTACTTGTGGCAGAGGTTTATGTCTTATTTCTTATCATTTGTAACGTCTGTCTTTTCATTTCTTTTTTCTTTTTGGCTCTATCAACATTTTAAACTAATGACAAATCTACTGTTTCACAAACATGACTCGAGCTTTATTAGGGGTATCTGGGTCACACACTCTTTCCACAAGTGTGTGCAGTCATATTCTGGGTGTTATTGCATCTCGAATGGCACAAATCTGAGCCCCGCTCATGTATTTACTCCCCGTTGCTTCAGTCAGTGACTTGTGCTGGTGGGCTGTTAATTCCACAGATACTAAGTCATGAAACAGGAGCTGAGAGTTGATCTCAGAAGACATTCTGAGCATTAGGCCGAGCATCTCTACTGTAGAATGAGAAGCACAAATTAATCAACGCAATCGTGGTGTAGACACACTTTAAATCCTCACAGAAGATCTAAAGACAGTTATTTTCTGTGGCACCCTCTGTTTTCTTTGGCGGCAATACAAGTTTGCATTTGTATGGATTCATGCATTGCATAATCAGAATATATATATATATATGTATGTAATTGCTCATCATAGAACAGTCATGGAACTTTGAAAAGATTTTTTTGTTAATGCCTCCTATTTTGCATGATGTGACTCTGTCCTGTAACACTGTTTATTTCATTGCAGGAGAGTCTAGAGTACATCTTTCTGGTCATTTTCACTCTGGAGTGCTTTCTAAAGATAATAGCTTATGGGTTACTGTTCCACGAAGGAGCGTATTTACGAAACTGTTGGAACATATTAGACTTTGTCATTGTGTTCATGGGGTAAGATGAGATTTATCATGAAAACTAGTGGTATTAATGAACCACACATTATATAATTATATATTACGTTCCCAAGTAACGGTTCTTTAATATTAGTTTTTAAACCATTTCCACAGGCTCTTCACCTTAGTTGTGGACACCATTAACTCAATAGCAGGAGTTCCTAAAGAAAAAGGAGGAGGTTTTGACATGAAGGCCCTCAGAGCATTCAGAGTGTTACGACCATTGCGTCTCGTCTCAGGAGTTCCCAGTAAGAACCTTTTTAAATGGTTAATCATGTTTACTAGCTTTAGAAAAAGGGCAAAATTCTAAATACAGGATTTTATAGAGTATACATGATAATATTACTTACATTTGCTTAAACAATGCATTCTACACATACCTAGTTAGCTGTAGTTAATCAACAAGTTAGTCATATAAAATCAAGACAGTTCTCTGACCAATCAAAAAATGGATTATCTGATGTGTTAAAACTCTTGTCCTCCAGGCCTGCAGGTGGTGATGAGCTCCATCCTTAAGTCCATGTTGCCTCTCTTTCACATTGCGCTGCTGGTCTT